>PVJO010003915.1:0-116098 GCA_004026905.1 Hystrix cristata | reverse complement strand
GAGGGGAAAGGGAAAATATGGAAAATGATAAATGAACCTGCTGTAAATAGGGAGGGAGGGTGCAGAGGGGAGGGGGGGAGAGGGGGGAGAACCAAGATACATCATGTATAGGTACAGAATTAATGTAATGAATGTGACCATTGTATGTAGAATGTACCAATACATGTTCTTGGTTTAAAATAAAATTTAAAAAAAAAATGTGTAATTCGATTCCTAGACGAAGGCAGAGTGGGTTTAAGAAAATATAGAGGGCTGGGGATTTACCGCAGTGGTTAAAGCGCTTGCCTTGCAAGCACAAGGACCTGAGTTCAATCCCCAGCACCAACAACAAAAAAAAAAAAGTATAGAGACAGCCAACCTAATTGTAAAATCCTCTTTGGCTGCAACTGATTCCAGTTCCTTTTGCCCTGACAGGGCTCTCTGAGTTGAGATGTGACATGGGAAGGACCACAACAAAACAGTTAAGGGTGTGGACTTGGGCCAGCTCACCAAGGTTGACGACCCTGCTCTACCCCTTGCTGGTGCATCCTTGCTCAACACTCATCTGCTGTGCCTCAACTCAATGAGGCACACACACGCACACACACTCAGACACACATACACTCACTCATAGATACACTACAGTGTGCCGTGTACATAGTAAATACTATTTAAAATTTTAGCATGTTATGTGTTTATTACTTACAATGACCATATTTGGTTAAACACATAATTAGCAATTCTGGACCCTTTCTGCCCCAATTTAAACTACAGATTGTGATTACCTTGAACGACTGTTTCATCTGACAAATTAACCGAAGGAACAACAACTGAATGGATTTTACTCATGCCATAACTTTATAGGATGGTAGGAATCAGGTAGAAGCATGTGAATAGCAATTGCTAGCAATTTCAGAAAACGAACATTAAGATTGTAAGTAGAGAGGAAAGAGACTCTCTATTAGAGTGACCCCAACCATAGCAGGCAGAGCCAGAGCCCTATGGTTAAATATTTCTCGGGACCCACAACAAAGCTAAACCTGAGATGAAGTCATTACTATATTCATGCACACATCCCTTTCAGTCACGTTATATCTCCAGAGATATCGTCTTTCTTCTGACACCTATTAAGTCCCATTAGTCTATCAAAGAGTGTATGATTTTAAATTTTGGGCCTCAAAATGTTAGTTCACTCTTCACACCAACTATCAACTTAAAAGAGTTACACCACTTTCAACCAACTAAGAAAGAAAGAGCAAGACATGATACCTTAATAGTCAAGGCAGTAGTATTGAGAACATTTCATTATCTAGCAGTAAACTTACATAATCTTCTATGATTTCTTTGATGCCTGAAATTACAAGAATAATCACCAAAGGCAAGACAGTTGTATATCTTCCTGTTGGAGACACATCTGGAATTTGCTGCCAAACAATGAGAGTTACAGTATTAACTTGATGATAAATTATTGTTTTATTTTGCTTATACTCAAAGTCATACTACTAGTGGGCGGGCCCAGAACACAAAAACAATGGACACACTAAGTATAAGGTCAAGGAAGAACATTTAACACACCAACACCAGCCCTTGAGTGTGACACTAAATATCACATAATGGAGAAGTTGCCAGTGCTGTTGCACGAGACCTCAGTCATTACATCACACTTTTCACCAGATACTTCCATTATGTTTCAAAAAATAGAGTCCAAAACCTAAAAACCATCTTTTCAAAGCAGTTACATCCAACCAGATGGTCAGCTACCTTAACTGAACTCTATTTCTCTTTCAGGTGGAGAAAAAATTGTGGAGGCCCAAGAGAATGTATCTCCTAGGTACAAATTATAGATCATGCTCTAGGGCTACCCCTACTGTTTATGAGAAATAAGCTGATGGAAGCTGAGGCTGTCGCGTTTTCTGACAGCCGCAGGTGAGGTGCTGGGTCTGACCCATCAACTTTCTAGACTTAGGCAAATTCTCAGGCCTGTATTTCCATACCTGGGTCTGCAAGCTCTCTCTCTACTGTCTTATTATTTCTCACTTGCTTAACATTTCTTTGCACAATACGTCAAAATAGTGTCTGTTTTAAACTGCTAAAAGTTCTTGTAACAACTTTAAAGGGACTCTGAGTAATATAGGAAAATAAAATTTCGGGATTCCCCGAGGTATCAGTGAACTCTCCCTTTGCAGTATCTTTTGAATCTCTCCTTCTTCACCTGCTTGAAGTTCAGCTCCAGGCTGGTCTTTTCGGCGACGACCTCCCATCTTTCCTGAATGTAAGGCCAACCAGAGCCATCCACTTCACCCTGCACTTCATGACTGCTACTGCCTTCTATCTCTAGGGCAAAGTCCAAGCCTTAGCTAACACCATCAGCTAGTCTAACTTATGCTCTGAAAACTAAAATTTTTAGTGTTTCCAGAATATTCCACATACTTGGGGAAATTCATTTTGATTTGTATTTTACTTAAGAGACACATGTTTTTCATAATTCAAAATATATAAAAAGGTTCACAGTGAGATTTCTTTCTTCCTGTCTCCTTGGCTCCTGATTTCCAGAAGGAGTGTCTCTGAAAGGTCCGTGTGTAACAGCTTGCTCCTCAGACTGGCAATACTGGAAGGTTCCATGGACCCTGAGAAGATGGAGTTTAGGGGAAGTCCATAGGTCACTGGGAATGTGCCCTCAAGGGGGATGGGGCCTCTCCCATCCGCTCTCTCTGCTTCAGTTCAAAACCTGACAATTTGCTCTAACACATGGTCCTGCCATGGCTATCCATTGCCTTCACTAAAAGCCAAGATAATGGGGCCCAGCTGATTTTGAACTTCAAACCTACAAACTGTGACTTCTCTTTACAAATGTAGTTGCCTCCAGCATTTCATTGTAATAATGCAAAGCTGACATGCTACTTCTCCTCCAGAAAGGCAACCAGTATTTTCAGGTTCCCTGTGTTTTGCTGCCTCCTATGCCCAAAGACCTTCCTTACATGAGTGACCATGATTTTAATGGCAAGATCCTTGTTTTCTCTAATATTTGGCTTAAATGTCACTTTTTTAAGTAGCTTTTCCTCTTTAACCCCCAAGCCAGAAGCATCCCATGTTCCTGTAGTAAATTATAAACATGTCATAGAGGAATTGTATATTAGACTCTGAGCTCTCCAAGGGCAGGGACCACATCTAATAATTCATCCTTGAATTTTTAATTCCATTCACAGGTTCTAACACATGCTAAGTGGGCTCTAAAATGTTTACTGAATCCAATTCTGTTTGAGGTCAAGTTGAAAAGTTTATTAAATCTTTATCCCAAATTTTACCAATTTCTAGGCCTCTGTTCCTCTTTTCAAGGAATTTACAGTTTTCTGGGGGGGAATTATGTAACACAGGTCATTGTTACAGTCATTTAGGGAAGGGAGAAGTCTGAGCGGACATGCATTTGGGGAAGTTTGGAAGAGGATGGTTTTGAGCTGGGCTTTGAAGAGACTGGAAATGACAATACGCAGATTAATGCCTTCTGGGTTTATGTAACAGTAGAGGCTACAGTCTAGAGACAGGAAGAAAACTGAGGAATTGTGGGGAGATTTGCCAGGCTAGACTATGAGATTCATACTGAAAATAGGTAGAATGAATGGGAGCAAACAAGATTATGGAAAGCCTTGAATTTAACTGTTTGGAAAAGATGCCATTTTAAATTAGTATTTGGGTTTTTCTTTTAAATTATTCCTTTCAAAATGTAATAAAATTATCCTGTTTTACATGTGGCAAAAATGGTCATGGTCACTCTTGTAAGGAAATTTCATTAAAGATCTAAGTGGGATGGAATGTGGGCCAACTCATTTCTTGTGCATCCACATGTTTTATCAGGCCAAATACTGAGTTTCAGCGAGTTATTGAACAACTTCAATACTGTAATGAGAGAGTAGTTCTTCAAGCAGTATTTAAATTTAATGTCTACTTATAACTCTTATTTCAGCAAAATGAGTTTTTCTAAGTGTTTTATTAAAGTGTTTGAGAATCTTAGTCTAATAACATGTTCAAAAATATTACCTGCAATATACTAATAAATAGAAAGAAAGCATTGGCAGCCTTGCTAAATTGTAGGTACAAAAATCGAGGAAGAAACGACCACTTGCTGTACTTGGCTGTGCTGTAGGTGACAAGAAAAATAAAACTGTCAGCTAATATTCTGAACCCTAAAAGCATTAATAGAAAACATGAAAACTTGGGTATAAATCAGAAGTGTATTAAAAATTCAATATTTGTAAAATATTCACCTTTTCCCAAAGATATGTCACTTTCAGACAATATCCACTGTGCCTGAAAATGATCTTGGAATAAAGGAAGAATAAGTTTCCCCATTTCAGGAACTAAGTGTGAGGACTGTAGTCGACATGGAGACTCAAAGATCAAAGATCTCGAAGAATACAGATATTGCCTAAACACATCATGGGGGAAAGACAAAGAAGAATGCCATCTTTGAGTTCCCCTATCATTGATGTCATTTGCTCATTTATTCACTTGGCACACATTTACTGAGCATTTACTGTGTGCCAAGCATAATTCCAGATCCCTGAGATACATCAGAGGAAACACAAAGATGTCTTTCTGCTCTTTCCATTCTGTTTTCCATGGAGGAGAACAAACAACAATCAATAAGCATAATAAATAAGTTCAATACAAATAAATGTTAGGAAGATAAGCAAGATTTACTCCATAGGGTTTGTAATGCTTATAACAAAATTTCTAGTCAGTCCTGTATTGTAGTGACAAGTCATCAATTCTTTCCCTACCTCCAGAATGCTTTATCATTAAAAGCGATCTTAAATCCATTTGTCCCATGTCTGGGACAAAGAAAATCCCCAACAGTGTGTTTCTTTTCTTCTAATTAGTGTACTCTGTTTAACAAATTTCAGGGATAAAAATGAGAAAAACTGTAAGCAAAAACATGTACAGTATTTCAAATTATCCCACAAGAATGGAGCAGAGGATGGGGCAATAACATACAACAAAGTTTAGGATAAATTCTACATCATATGGGTTAGGTATGAGTACACGGGATAAACAAGCTTAACTGGAAAATTCTGAGGGTCATTGAGAGAAGGCCTCGCTAGGGTCTGGATAAGCGTCTTCCAAAGGCCAGTGTGTTAGTACTACTGTGCTGCTACTGGAAGGGGATGGAAGAAATTTTAAGAGGTGAGGCCTAGTGGGGAGTCTTTTGGTGGTTGGGGGTGTGCTCTTAAGTGGGGCAATGGAACCCCAGCTCTTTGTTCCTCCTGTCTTTCTCAACCTGGCCATGAAGTGAACAGCACTGCCATGTACTGCCACATGATATGCTGCCCTGCCACAGGTCCAAAAGCAACAGGGCCAACAGATCGTGGACTGAAACCTCCAAAACTGTGAGCTAAAATAAAGCTGGGCTCTTTGTAAGTTTCTTTATCTCAGGTATTTGTTACGGTAAGAAAAAAGCTAATACAGCCCTGGTTCCCTGATCCTGCCATTGGGAGGAAAGCCAGAGCCTTAGACTGCTAGTAGGCAGGTGGTGAGTCTGCAGGAACCATGCAACACTGTTGCTCTTCACTGTAGACAGAAAAGAGTGAGAGCATCTTTTTGAGTAGGCAAGAGGCAGAAAACCAGACCTCAAAAATTAGGGCTTAGATGGCATCGGTTTCCATGAACTGTGGGAAAGCCAGCAGCCCAGCACCAGGCATCGGCTTGTGACTGGGCACACCCTCTCCAGCTCGAGGGGGTGAGGAGGGCAGAGGGAGTCTTAAATAATAGGTCCTGATTAGATGATGCAGAATAAGACCTGGGTCACTCTTAAATAATTCTGGTCATTGTACATAGAAAACAAAGAACAGCATGAAAGCTGCTTTGAGACAGAGAGAGAGAATGAGAATGTAAACTGACCAAACCACGGCCATATATATAGTTGTATATTTAATCTATTTTTAAAATATTATTATGTAATGAGTTAGTTAATAAAGCATCACACATAATAAGTACAAGTGGTTAAAATTCTTACTAAAATGAGTCAAAATACCAAACTCAACTTAAAAAAAATTCCTACAAAATGCGTGAGAATATTTCCAAATAAAAGTCTACCTGAATATTAGTAGAGGAGACAAAATTAGAAGAGGAGGCAAAAATTAGAAGACGAGGCAAATTAGAAGAGGAGACAAAATTAGAAGACAAAATTAGAAGAGGAGACAAAAGCAATAGGAAGAGTTGGTAAAGCTGATAAAGGACAAAGCTGGATTTAAAATGAAGAATAAACAGAAAAAGAAGATCACTTGGTGAAGATTAAGATGATGATCTATAATGAGGTGCCACAAACCATCAAATACTGGATCTCATGAGATTAAAAACTACATACATAATATAAGGAAACAACAGATACATAATAATGAAGAGTATCAACCTAATTCTCTCAGTCTTTGCCCAAATAAAAAGATGTCGAAGATTTGGGTAATACAGCTAACGTACTACAAATATATTTGTCAACAGGGCTGGGGAGTTAGCTCAGTGGTTAGAGTGCTTGCCTAGCAAGTGCAAGGCCCTGAGTTTGATCCCCAGCACCAGAAAATAAACAAACAAACAAACAAATAAATAAATACATAAACTAAGAGAGATATGTGCATGTTAGTATTGTCAAGCACTGAACTCTCAATAGAGAATATATTTTCTTTCAATCATGAAACAGTATCAACGATTTGCCATATTTTAAATAAACAATGTTTAAAATAACAGAAGTAATTCATATTTCACATTTCTGATCACAATGCAATAAAATTTGAGCTAAATAAGTGAAATAGGAGCCAAAAGAAAATAGAAGCTACTTTAAAAAATATCAGAGTCCCTAATTATTTAGACATTTGCATAAAATGAAAATCAGAGCTGCCAGGCACTACAGTTCTAGTGTAAGGAAAAAAAAAAATCTATAGACCCACATTAAGGTGTGCAGCTGCACACTCCTATAGTCCTGGCTATTCACAGGGCAGAAGCAGGAAGATCACTTGAGCTCAGGAGTTTGAGACCAACCTGAGCAACTTAGCAAGACTATCTCAAAAAACAGTCTTCAAATATGCCACACTAACAAATAATAACTATGTAACAAAGAGCAGGATTTACAAATTAGTTGAAACAAATGACTGGTCAATCAACTGGAAAATAAATGAAGCAAGGTCTCTACCTAATTCCCTACATCAAAACAAATTCCATGCAGATGAAACAAAGGACTAAAACAAAAGGACTCTCTGGGGTTGGTGGAGTGGGAGAGGAGTATTCCAGGAAGCAGAAGTAGCCTGTCTTCTGCTCCTGACCCAAACCAGGGGCTCCCCTTGTGGGGTCTCTTGGAATGCCATGTGTAATAAACTGTTTCTTGGGCCTCTACTGTGTCTCTAGTTGCAACTGCATCTGACTGACCCTTTCATCAAAGAACACAAGGCTGTGTCAGGGCAGAATTCCCTCACAGGACAATGCATCCGGGGATGTTTTTTCTTCAGGGAGGAGAATACCTCCTCCTAGGTGGAATCCTGCTTCTCCCTGAAGCCCACCAGCTCAAACGATTTTTAATTTGCTTTAAAATTCTAATGTTTTGGTAAAACCAAATGCCAGTATAAGACAACATTAAATAAAAGATTGAAATCTATAGAAATTATGATACAATTCAGCAAATATACTTTTAGAAATGAAGAGTTATTTTAAAACCTAACAATAACATGACAGTTTGTTTGGCACCTGATTCTAATACTTATATCCCCTACGGCACATTAATTTAAACTTAAAAGAGACATTAATCAGATAATTTTAAAGTACTTTTATTGTAAGAATTCTCAAATATAAATAAGAGAGCCTAGATAATGAATCTATTTACTTCTCTCTCAATTCCAACAATTATCAATCTGTGGCTGGTTTCTTTTGTCTAAGTCCCTCGCTTCCCCAAAACTCCTACACTATTTTAAAGAAAATTCCATAGATCATGCAATTTCCTCAATAAATACTTCAGAATAAGACAGATACACAATCTTAAAGCTTAGAGTTTCATATATAGCCTTGGTCAGAAGTATATAAACTTATGAATGAAGACCCTGGTAAATTCCCTATATAAATCTCCAAAAGAAAAGGCACAAAACTAACTGCAGAGGACCAGGCTCACATCACTCACTCTGGAACCAGGTTGGATCCCTTCAGCACTCAACAGCCTTGCTCCTTCATGATTCTTCTAGAAAATCTGAGATCTCACTTGGATCTTAATCTCCTTGATTATATTTTTCAAAATTATTGTTACACCAAAGAATCTGCTACAGACAATGTGTGTTAAAACAGCAAGAAAACAGGTTTTCAGATCACAGAGGTTTGGGTTTTATTCTAGCCCTTTCACTAAATGGTCAAATGACCAACAACAAATGGTATACTGTTTTCCTACTGTTTCATCTATTATAAATAGGGTTAATAATTTCCTTCTTGGAAAAAATAGTATGAAAAGAATCGGTGTAATTATCACAAAAATAGGATAGTCCAAATAATGTACCAGAAAAAAATATTTAAAATGTCATGTGTATGTTTTAAAGTAAAAGGCAAAATGAAGCTTTTTTTAATGTTACGGTTTATAAGCTGATGCCCCTGCCCCAAAGCCTCATGCACTCCCAGGCAGGGCTTTGGGAAGGTGACTGGATTGCGGGAGTTCATAGCTGACTTGCTTTCAGGAGTTGGGGTACAGTTGGAAGAGGTGGGTCACTGTGGGTGTGACTGGAGGGTGTGTCTCCCTTCCTGGCTCCTCCCTTCATTCTCCGCTGCCTAGACACCATGAAATGAACAGCTTCCCCTCCACTGTGACCCTCTGCCGTGCCATTCTGCCCTGAAGCTGCCTGACCATAGACAGTCACCATGAACCAGAATAAACCTCTCCTCCTTTAAGTCATGGGCGCTGGGTATTTTGTCCCAGAGACAAAAGTGACTAAGAAATTAATATTTAAGACAGAGACCCTTCACATTACTCTGTAAGAGAGAAGAGTCACAGCCACAAAGGAGAAACTATACTCTAGAAATGAGAGAGAGGAAGAACTCCAGGAAGCACTAACACGATGGGAAGCCTGAGCAGCACAGAGAATTGGAAAGGAAACTCAGAGAAAAGAACAAAGCGATTCACAATTTTAACTCCAGTTCACCCACTGCCGGTGTGGAACCTGGTGCTGCAAGCACAAGGAAAACCTAAAAAGGCAAACAGCCCCAATAACAGCAGACCAGCAGTCCTATACACAGAAGAAATCCACAGTTCTTACAAGCTTTAAATCCAGTTCAGGGATTCATTCTAAAAGTGACTCCTCTGCTCCAAAGAAGGTACTCACTCTGGACCTCCCCCAAATCTCACATATCAATGTAAGAACACAAGAAACATGACATCGCCAAAGGAGAACAATAATTCTCCAGGAAAAAAGAGCACAATTTGAAGGAAATCTATGCGGTGTCTAAAAAAGAATTTAAATTAATGATCCTAAAGAAACCCAGTGAGATGTGCGAGAATGAAGAGAAATACAATACGAAAAATTATTTTTTAAAATGTAGGTTATAACTGAGAAATTCACCAAAGAGAAATGACAAAAATGAGCCAATCAAAGATCTTGGAACTAAAAACTTCAATCAATAAAATGAAAAATACAACAGAAAGCTTCCACAACAAATTAGATAAAGCAGAAGAAAGAAATTTGGTATTTGAAAACCAGCTCAATAAATTAACACAAACAAAAAGGGATAGAGGGAGGTAGGGATGAAGGAAGATTAGAAAGAATAAAGAAAGCCTACAAGACTTATGAGAGACAGTCCACCAACCAAATACATGGATTGTAGAAATTCCAGAAGGTAAAGAAAAGGGGGAACAACACTGAAAACCTATTTCATGAAATAATGACAGAAAACTTCATAGATCTTCAAATAACCAAGAAGCTCAAAGAGTACCAGCTGGATAGAATGAAATCAGGCCTTCACCAAGGTGTATTACAGTCAAAATGTCAAAAGTACAAGACAAGGAGAAAATCCTTAAAACAGCAGAAGTGTCAAGTTTCATAGGAGGGAAGGTCCATCAGACTCACAGATTTCTCAGCAGAAACTTTAAAATCCAGAAGAAAATGAAAAGATATATTCAAAATTGAAAGAAAACTCTGCCAGCTAAGAATAGAATACCCAGAAAAATTATACTTCAAAACTGGAGAAAAAATAAAGTCTTTCCCAAATAAGCAGAGACTGAAGAAATCCATTCACCAGCCTTACAAGAAATACTTAAGGGAATCCTACAAACTATAAATCTAAGGATGATTATTACAACATTAAGATACACAAATATACAATATTTACTAGAAGAGCAGATATATGAAAGACAAAGGGAAAAGAACTAAAACTTAGTGTGATGGGCCTGAGGACTTAGCTCAGGTGGTAGAGTGCTTGCCTAGCAAGCACAAGGCCCTGAGTTCGATCCCTAGCACCAAAAACAAAACAAAACAAAAAAAACTTAGTGTGATAGTTAATTATGGTGTCAATTTGGATGGGTCAAGAAACACCCGGTGTATTAGTGGAGCACAGCTCTAGATGTATCTGGATGACTGGTCTGTAAACTGCAAACTGAAGAGGGAAGACCCAACCTGGATATGGGCAGCACCAACCAATAGGCTTGTAGCCTGGAAGGAATAAAAAGGGAACGAAGAAGGAAGTCTGTCCATGTTGCTTCTTTGGAGGAGCTCTGGTCTTCACTATCCCCTTTGGACATTTGTCTCCAGTTCCTTCAGGTTTCCAGCGCAGGCTCTTTGGTCTTCGAACGCAGACCCTTTGGCTTTCTGACACAGACTCACATCAAACTCCAAAGTGAGCTCCAGGCCTTCAACTGTAACCTGGATCCACTGGCTCTCCTGTGTCCAGGTGGCCTTTTACATTCTTTCACACCTGACTCCACAGGCAGCCACTGCAAGACCACTCTGTAAATTCTTTATGTTTTATATTAAGTCTTTTCCTCTAGTGAACCCTACCTGGTACAGATTTTGGTACCGGGAGTAGCTCTAGAGAAAGAATTGTAAGAATGACTTTCTTTAGTGCATTTGTGGTTGCTGGAATTGCTTCTCTAATCCGATGAAACCTAAAGTTGCCATGATCACTCCTTCTGATAATGTGCAGATTACTGATAGTCCATGACATGAACTGTATAAAGTAATATACAGTGTAGAGCCATTTGATTATCCTCATTCATCACTTGTGAAACGCAAGGAATTCAGTGACTCTATATATAATACTTTTTGACATTTTTTTGAAGAGTGGGAAATATTACAATGCAGGCTGGTTGCTCTTAGTGCCTCTGGACAAACTAGTAAAGAAAAATCATGAGCTCTAGATATGTATAAACAATCTACAATCTTCTAATTGTGAAGACAAATTAATAACGGAAAATAAAAAGCTCAAAGATTCAAATTTCCAGCTCCAGACACATGTAAAGAATCTAACGGTTTCTAACTGTGCCTGCAAAGAGAACCTTCTCTGCTTTAGCCTCAGGGCTGAAAGTGAGTAACCCAAACACAGCCTCTGTCTATGCCAGACCTCACAGTGGGGACAACAGTCACTCAGTTTGGAAACATAAAGATAATGAGTTTAGTTGGATCCCAGAGCAGGTCAAGTGACAGCACTTAACTGCCAAAGACAAAGAAGGCATAATTACCATACTGGACAGAAGCAAAGCAAGGATCAGAAAGGTCTGGCATGTGTAGACACGTGGGTTTGGCTGATTAGACAAGGTGTCCCAAAAGTGAAACAGACAAAATGCCTTATCCACCAGCAAGGTTTTCTACACTGCATTGCTTCTGATCAATGAACACATTTTGTGGTCAAAGAAGTGAGGCAGGGGACTCATGCTCATGGAATTCACTGTTTCTCACCATCCAGAACCAGCTAGATTGATAGAAAGGTGGAATGGCCTTTAGAAGATCCAGTTACAGTGCCAGCTAGGTGGCAACTGCTTGCAGACACGGGGCAAGGGTTTCCAGAAGGATATACATATTTTGAATCAAATCCACTATTTGGTACTTTTTCTCCTATAGCCAGGATTTATGGATCGAGGGGTTGAAGTGGGAATGGTACCACTCACCATTACCCCTAGTGATCTACTAGTAAAATTCTTGCTTCCCGTTCCTGTGACCCTGTGCTCTGTTGGCCTAGGCATCTTACTTGCAGAGGGGGGAAAACTTTTACCAGGAAACACAACAATGATTCCGTGGTCATTCTGGGTTCTTCATGCCTCTGATAAACAAGATAAAAAAGGGAGTTATGGTATTGGCAGGGGTGACCGATCCACACTACCAAGGGAAAACTGGACTATTATTCTACAATGGGGGAAAGGAAGAATATATTTGGAGTGCAAGAGATCCCTTGGGGCATCTCCTAGTGCCATATTTCCCCCAAAATAAGACCTGACTGGCAAATTAGCCTTACTGTGATTTTTCAGGATGCTCATAACATAAGCCCCACCCCAAACAGATGCATTTAATATGTTCATTGCAACACATGAGGAATATACTGAATTTTAAAATAATATTAACATATAATTAAATATAAATATTATTGACATTAACACTTAAATGATAATATAAATTATAATTAAGTATTCACAAATACCCAAGAGGGTGCCTTTGGAGGAGAGGTAAATACCCATGTAAACAGATGAACTGGAGACTTATTGCCAAATGACCAATCGAAGTACAGACACACACACAAATAACATGCACACTTGACAATGAACAGATGTGGTTGTGTCTAATATGAATCTTTATAATTCAATGCATCATGTGTTGTAATCAACATACTTAATGCACTTGTGTGAAATAAATAAATATTTTCTGAATTTAGTGCCTGCAATTTTTCGTCACTTTTGTATGGACCATCACTGTTACTGTCATCTTTTTGTTGCCACTCCTGTCTCCTAAGTCTTGACTTAACACTTGATTTAATGGGAACTCTGTGAAGCCAGCCTGCAAGAGGTCATGACCAGGGTGAAGAATTCATGGGATAAAATCCCTGACAGCTGTGTTGCCAACCCACTATGAGCAGTCTGTATGAACAGGAAGTGCTCATTTAAGAAGAGGTCTACTGCTGGACATGAGATTGGGGTTGGGGGATCTACAGGAAATGGAATCGCGAGAAATTCAGACCTCAGGGTTTGGAGTTATGAAGATGTTCCAGATGACAAGACCGTATTTGAATAATGTAGATTTTTATACATGAATAAATGTAGATTGCTGTACATGAATAAATGTAGACTGTTGTACATGAATAAAGGTAGATTGTTGTCCATGAAAAATAAGACATCCTCTGAAAATAAGCCCTATTATATCTTTTGGAGTAAAAATTAATATAAGATCTAGTCTTATCTTCAAGGAAATACAGAAGCAGCACAACTCATAATACCTAAATCCTGGAGGCATCCTATATGTCCATCAGTAGATGAATGGATAAAGACAATGTGGTATTTATACATATTGAAGTGTTACTCTGACATAAAGAAGGATAAACTTGAGTCATTTGTAGGAAAATGGATGCATCTTGAGACCATAATGTTAAGTAAAATAAATCTGACACACAAGCTTAAATATCACATGGTTTCTCTTATATGAGAAACCCAAATTATAAATAAAGAGCAAAATAAAAGATAGATAATAGGAAGGAGGGAAAGAGATCTTTCTCAAATGTGAAGAAGATCTAGAGACAGGAGGAGGGTTTAGGGAGGAGAGGGAAAAGGGATGCAAAAAAGAATTAAGGTGGGTTGTGTATAGGTACCAACACCACACAAGGAATGTAATAAAAATTTTTTAAAAGGCAAGAAATAACAAATGTTGGCAAGTATGTGGAGAAAAAAAGAACTCTTAAACTGTTGATGGGAATATAAATTAGTACAGCATTTACGGAAAACAGTATGGAGATGCCTCAAAAAACTAAAAATAGAACTACCACATGATCCAGCGATTCCAATACTGGGTATACACCCAAAGGAGATGAAAACTTTATGCCAAAAAGACACTTGTACCCTCTACCTTTAATAGCAAAACTACAGCTGCCCTTCAGCAAATGAATGAATAAAGAAAATATGGTAGAATAAATGCAGTATAATTACACAATGGGAGCTACTCAGCCATAAAAAAGAACAAAATCTTATCATTTTCTGTAACATGAATGGCACTGGAGAACATTATGTTGAGTGAAACAAGCCAGACACAGAAAGACAAATGCCACACGTTCTCACTCACTTTTGGAAACCAGTAAGTCAACACTATAGAAATACAGAACAGTGGCCACTAGAGATAGGGAAGGAGAAAGGAGATGAGGTACAGAAAGAAATTAGGAGGGTACTTTAGAGACTGGAAAGGGTGTTGGACACAATGAGGAGCAGAGACCAATGGTAGAAGAAGAGTAAATGCCTGACACATGCATGTATGGAAATGTCAGAGTGAATCCTATTAATGTGTCCAATTAATACATATCAACAATTATAATAATAATAAATTAATATACAGGTTGACATTGGACCCTCACGTGTTCCATGCGTCATATATGAATTTTTTTAATATATTATGGCTGGGGTGATTCCTGAATTTTAGTGATTCATATCTCTCACTTGTTCTGGAAAAATTTGGGCCATTATTTTGTTCAACAATAGCTGTCTCATTCTCTCCAATCTCTCATTTTGGAACTCTGATAAAGATTGGAGATGTTAATTCTGCCATTCATACTTCTGAACTACTCCTTAATATTTTCCAATTCTTTTATCTTTTTGTGTTGCAAGAGTATTTTCTGCAATACAGAGAGAAAGATATAGAAATTTCTCATCTCTAGTTCATACAACATTAAGTCTGCCTTTGGTTATGGCTTCCACATCCTTTTCTTTTTCACATCATCTACTGAGATTTTTTTAAATGTATTATCATATTTCGATTTCTAGGCTCTATTCATTTCTCTTCCAAATCAACTTTGTAACAGTTTCTTGATTTTCATTTATACCTTTAATACTTTCTTTTATTCCTTTAACAACATTTTATACTATCATGATTAATACAAAAATTCTGATTTTATAATCTGTATGGATCAGTCCAATACTTGTTGTCTTTTTAAGGGTCTGATTCTGCTTGCTCTTGGTTATTGGTTTGTCTCATTCTTTGTACTGACTCTCACTAATAAGGCCTTGCTCTATCATGTGTTGGCTCATACATGATTAAACTTCATCCTGGGAAATCGTTAGTACCTGAGTTGATGGTTTGCCTTTGCTTCTGCCGGATGCCTGGAGAAACCAGCAACCTGGAATCATTTCAAATTACACTGTGAGCTTAAATTTTCCTGGATTGCACAGCTATCAATTTAGGAAGCAAACCCATCAGAAGGTAGTTAGTATATGTTAGTAATTTTCAAGATTTTGTTTTGTTTTGTTTTTCTGCCTAAAATCAGAGCCAAATTTAGGACAGTTTAACTTTCTTTGCCATAAGCTTATGCAAGGTCAGATTTTTTATTTTATTCCCTCTTCATTTAGGAGGTAGTTCCCTCAACATCCTGGTTTACAGAGGGTCTCTGTGTTGGTTACAGCTGACTATCAACTTGACTGGGTTATGAGACTCATGAAAAGGTGATTGGAGAATGTGGTACTATACTCACAAGTGGATTAATCCACTGGTCTTAATAGCTGAATGTGCTATTAGGAGGTGGGGCACAGGTAGAGGTGGGTCACTGGAGACACCCCCATGGAGGGTATAGCTCTCGCTGGCGCTATTCCTACTCTGCTTTGTGGTCACCATGAAGTTAGCAGCCTTCCTTCACCATGCCCTTCCACCATGATGTCTCTGCCTTGGAGCCATCCAACTCTGGACTAAACTCTCTGAAACCATGAGCCAAATTAAGCCTCTCCTCCTATAAGCTGTGGGTGTTGGGTACTTTATCCTCATGAGGGGAAAGCTGACTGATACGGGCTCCAATTCTATATTCTTCCCTGCATAAGTTCTGGGCTTCATTCCTCCTCCATGACTGGGCATTACAATTGAAACTCTTGGTGAAAGATAGAATCGCCTGAGCAACCATCCAGCTCATCACCCTTGATCTGTCTGGATTCCTGCTGTGCCTTCACTGTGGGACTACACAGATCTCTCCTTCTTCTTGCCATGTCAATGATGCATATTTTCAAACTGCATGAGTTCATAATCAGCTCAAAAACTACTGAAGTAATGGATCCAACACCAGGTCTTAGTCCCTAGGTTTTTAAAATAAGCACTCAAAAAATTGTTTCTTTTCAAGCATTCACCTAGTAGTGCCTCTGAAATAAGTACTCAACTCAGTGAATTCCTCAGAATACAGAACTCATAAGAAAGGCTACTGCTCAGTCCCCAGTACAAGATGTCAGTAGCAAGCCCAGGAGATTTGTGAGGGTCCCTTTGAAAGTATTTTATCTCATCTTTTAAAATATTTCAGAGAGCAATGGATTGGCAATTCCAGGTAATAGCTGGAACAAGTGAGAGCAGAGCCCTTGATGGGGTGCAGTGGCTTGAAGGTGAGTCAAAAGCAAATCCTAGTCTCAGTAGTGAACCTGGGAATTTAAAGTCTCTCAAGGTTGGAAAAAACTACTGCAGCCTGGAGCACAGAACTACATGACTCGATCCAGACAAGGATGGAGGGAGGACCATATCTGCCGCCTCCTCCCTCCTCTCCCAGGTATATTTCCTCTCCTCACCTGATCCAATTTTGGCAGAAATTGTTCTTGAGTGGGTCGTTGATATAAATGGCATGGTATTTTGACACTTCTGGGCTTTGCCAAGAGTTACGCCAGCCCATCCTTTCCTTCACCTTCCGACACCCTGCAGTAAGAAGACACAGAGATATTTTGCAGAAATGCAAGGCAGGCAGGCTCTGGACCTCAGCTTTGTGGGTGCCCTGGGGCAAGCTACTCTCCCAACCTTCCCCAGGGATCCACTTCCCAGGCCAAAACACAGAGGCGGGCTGCATGGAGGATGGAGGACCGGAGGATGGAGGGGCTATACAGCTCACTGCCCACTTGCACGTCCCCATTCCCTCTCCCACCCATGGGCTCTGGCTGGCTGTGAGGCTCAGGGTGGAGAGGGGACCATGGCAAGACAGGGCCTGGAGACTCAGAAAGAGGAGGCCAAGGCCTCCTTAATGTTCCCCTAAGGGGGCTACACTTTAGCCAGGCAGGTTTTCCCCTGAGAGAAAGCATTTACTTTAGAAAACTTGCAGTTATAAATTCATTCTCTATCCCCTTTGAAATGTATATAAATCTCCTTAAAAGCTTCTGGCTACCTTTAAGATCCAGGGAATGCCTTTCTCCAGAAGACATTCTGGGGCACCTCTTTGAAATATCGGTATCAAGGAAGAAAACATCCCATCTCCCAGTCCATGTGGGAGGTCCAGTGTCTAAGTTCGGTGGACACCTTGATCCAAATTATAAAACTGCTCCAGTCCTGAGGGCATGGGAAAGTTTACTTTTTCTCTGGGTGAAGCTGATTGGCAAAAGTGAGTGACCTGCAAGCCCCTGGCCCCATCCAAGTCTCAGAAGCTCGCCTTTCTTTCTGCAGCCCTGAGCCCAGGCCCACCCCTACTGCAACAGTCTCACTTCCTTCCTGCTTTACTCTGTTCGTTGCAGTTTTTACTTTGACATCTTGTGACTCAAAAATGAATGAGATATTCAACAAAATGATCGAAGCAAACTTCTTCATTAAAAAAAATAAGAAATAGAGATAAAACTAAGAGGGGTGTGGTCCTGTATACCCTCAACACAAAGGGATCGTTTTTTTGTACCAAAATCCATGTGCCCAAACTTTACGTTTTGCCAAAGGTCCTGTAGCCCAGGCGCAGTGCACATGTTCAAATTCTCTGGTGAAGAGCTAGTCCCACCTTCACTGCACGCGCAAGACAGCAGTATCTCTTCATGCATTTCACTAGCAACGTGTCCATGCGCAGGGGCAGAGGGAAAGGGTGAGCAACAGCTGGACAAGCAGCTGATGGAAATAAATGAAGCCCACATCACCTTACTGCCATCTTCAAGGCTGCCTCATGCTGCCACCGACCTCTTGAATATATCACAAGACTAACGAATAAAAACCCCTTGCTAATCTCAATGTTTACAGAAATAACATTTGACAAAATTCAACATCAACTGATAAAAACTTGCAGTAAACCAGTGAAGAATATTCATGAAAAAATTTGCAGGAAAAATACTTAATTGTGAACAGCTGAATGCATTTTCCCTCAGACTGACAACAACGCAAAGCTGTCCTTTCTCACTACGTTAATAGAATATTATGCCGGAGGGTTTGGTCAGTGCATTAAGACAACAAAACTAATAAAAAGCAAAAAGAAAGGAAAGAAAGACTTAGAACTCTTTTAGTCACAAACAACATGATGGCCTAGGTAAAATACTACCAGGAAATCTGTTTCAAAAATTGTTCTCACAAGGCCCTGAGTTCAATCCCCAGCACCAAAAAAAGAAATTTTTCTGAGCTGACCATGCCGGCACACACCTGTAATCCCAGCACCCAGGAGACCAGGGCAGGAGGACTGAGTTCAAGGTCAACCTGAGCTATACAGTATATATATATATATATATATATATATATATATATATATATATATATATATATATATATATATATATATATATATATACTGTATAGCTATACATCAATTTTAAAAGAAAACTGTTCTAGTGTAGCATGCAAAGAACTTAGAAGTCAATACAAGAAAAAGCACAACACTGAAAATTAACAACTTTTCTGGGCCTGCCATCAGAGAATCAAGGTCACAGGGAAAACTGCTGCTCTAAAAACTGGAAAGACAAATACAAAGAATTACAATTTATCTGTGGAGCCAGTAGCTATGGTATAAACACCTAATGAATAACTGACTAATTGAAGGAAACTGAGCCATCAACTTGCTGGGGACATAAAATCTCCCGGAGACCCAATCTTACAGGGGACCCATACTTCTGTGAGTTTTACCTGCAAGATGAAGATCAGAGAAAAGGCCCCTCACGTGCCTGCCAAGAGAAAAAGAAAAGTAAACGTTTTGAAATATGCCCAGACCAGTCTCTCGTCCTAACATTAAAGAAATGAAGCACACCTTTGGCAAGCTCATTGGTAAACTGGACGTAGCCCAGAAAAGCATCAGTAGGCTTGAGAATATTTAAACAGAAACTTTACAAACTGAACAGTAAAGATGAAACAGAATCAAAAAATGGAATTTTCAAAAATTGTGGGACAATTTCAGAAGATATAAAATATGTATACTGAAAATACCAGAAGAAAAAGAGAGGAATACAGGGAATGCTTGAGGTAATAACAGCTTAGAATTTTCCAAAATTAATGAAATTAACAAACCACAAGTCCACCAAAGCAAGATAAATAACCCCCGACAAAAATATACACCGAGATACATCTGTTCGTACTGCAGAAAACCAAAGAGTGAATCCTGAAAGGAGCCAAGTAAGAATAACACCTTACTTGGAAGGTTAAGAACACAACAGGTGGAGCTAAGGATTTAGCTCAGTGGTTAGAGTGCATGCCTTGCAAGCAGAAGGCCCTGAGTTCGATCCCCAGCACCCAAAAAAAAAAAAAAAAAGAACACATCAGGTTTCTCATCTGAAACCACGAAAGCAAGAAGACAGCAGAGTGAAATATTTAAAGTGCTAAATGAAAAGGAAACAAAGCAAAAACAACTAGCAGCCCCAAATTCTGTATCCACTGAAATTATCCAGAGAAATAAAAACTGAGGGAATCTGTCATTACTCAACCTGCCATCAAAAGAAATGTTAACAGAAGTTCTTTGGAGATAAAGAAAAATTATATAAGCCAGATACTTGGGTTTACATAAAGATCATTAGATAAGAAATAAATGAGGGTAAAATACAGTCTTTCATTTTTCTTATTTTTAACTGATCTAACAGGTAACAGTCTGTTCAAAATAATAATAGCAATTATGTATTGGGTAAGTATAACACATGGATAAATGAATGTCAGCAACGTCATAAGAGATAAAAGGGAAGAAATGGGAACATACTGTTACAAGGCACTAGTACTATCCATGAAGACATACAGTGTTATTTGAAAGTGAATTTATGTGAATTGTAAATGTACATTGCAATTACAGCACAACCACTAAAAATTCTTGTTGCAGTGGTTTTTGTTGTTTTGAAGTACCAGGAATTGAACCCAAGCCCTTACACTGAGCTGGCCTCCAACTCTCGGTGATCCTCCTGCCTCAGCCTCCCAAATGCTAGGATTATAGGCATGTGCCACCACAATTCAATAATCACCTTAAATGTGATTAAATATACCGATTAAAATCCAAACGTTATAAAAATTAATAAAATAAGAACAAGATACAACTGTATGTTGTCTACAATAAACACACACTTAATAAAAACACAAATAGACTAAAATATTAAGATGGAGAAATATATTCCACGCTAACATCAATTAAAAATAAAATCTAGAGCACCCATATTAATTTTGGACCAAGAAGATTTCAGAGGGAGAAAAATTATCCGGGCTACAGAGAGTATCACATTACGATAGGGGGTCAAATCTCCATGAAGTCATCACAGTCCTTAATGTGTAGGTATCTAGAAACACTAAAACACATGAAGCAGAAATCAGCGGACAGGAAGGCTTCTAGAGCGATGGTTTTGGTTAGCGCAAATCAGTTTCACCTCACAGCACAGCCGCTGCCGACCTCCCAGCCCCAGCCTGTGGAAGACAGCTGTGAGCCTGTGCCCACAGCAGCCCTCAGGCAGCTGGCAGGAGCCAGGGTGGACAGAAAAGACCTTGTCTCCAAGCATCAGGACCATGCTGTGATCGCTGACCGCTGCTTCTGACCACAGAGGAGCAGATAAAAAGTCGGGTGGCCTGTGTTGTGGCGCTTTCCCTCCTTGTTGGGAGTCCTTTGGGCTAAAGTGACTTCCAAGAGAGTTAAGAGGCAATGCTCTCTTTTCAGCCCTTAATTTCTTTTCCCCTTTTAGAAGCCAGATGTCTGAGTTTAGAACATTCAAAAACAACTGTGTGTATGAGGGAAAGTAGAAAGTGATAACTCGGATTCTGGGAAAGGATCAGGTTTTGAAAAGACCTTAAATTTATGCCTCAGGCTACTTCATATATGAAAATACCCTCAAACTCAGTCAGGCTTGAGCTAAAATTAAAGAGCATCAGCCTTGGACATGGTGGCACACACCTGTAATCTCAGCACTCGAGAGGCTGAGGCAGGAGGATGGCTGTGACTTCTAGGCCAGCTTGGGCTACAAAGTAAGTTCAAGGCCAGTCTGAACTACACAGCTAGATCCTCTCTCAAAAATAAATAAATAAATAAGTAGGAGGACAACGCCAAAGATTAGCAAGGACATCAGGAAGTAGAAACGGACACAGTACAGGCAGGCACGTAACTTGATTTTAAAGACAGCAAGTTTGGGTTGCACATGCCTTGTGATTTAGTACTTCTACTTAAAGTTACAGGTTTAAAAATTTCAGATGGTCTGTTCAAGAAGACGTGAACAAAAGCATGCATTTCACCATGGTAACACTGAAGAAATGGGAAAATCTCAACACCCATCAATAGAAGAACAGTTAAATAAAATCTATATTAATCATATAATGAAATACCATAAACACTATAAGCTATTGGTAAAGAGATCTCAAAAACCTAACTGGTGTGAAAAAATACATATATGTACTATATTAAATCATTTATGTAAACTTTTTAAAAATCACACCTACAATATTACAAATTCCTCATGGATATACATAGCTTTAGATCTTAAAAATGGGCTAAAATCATGCACAGCACATTCATATCAGTAGTTTCAGGGTCCACGGGCAGGAGCAATAACTTGGAGATGATGGCTAAATATAGTTTTTGCTTTCTTTTATTTCAAAGATTTACTTCTTGTGAGAAAAAGACAGATAGTAAATCCTGAAACCAAATATAACATAATGTTACACACTCAGTGTTACACATTCACCTTTATACACACACACACACACACACACACACACCAGTTAGATTGTATTTGCAACCATTTCTTCACTGAACAGTGTATTGGCACTAAATGCAGTCCAAACTAATAGAATAGTTTTTGAACAGTATCATCTCAGCTTATTATTTCTCCCAGGACACCAATTTGATGCTCTACATGCCTGTCTCACAGGATTGGCCAGAGCCTAGAACAAAAAGGAGGCATCCAAGACAGCCCCGGGGAGCCTGGGATCCTTGAGAATGTGCTCAAGTTCAGTTACAAATTCAGTTGTAGGGCAGCAGCCTGCTTAAAGGGACAGCAAACCGAAACACTCACCAGTTGGATTAGAAAACTGATCTTTTAAGGTTAATAGCCTGACTGTTGCCACACAGCACACAGATCCCTAAAAACCAGACTGCAGCCCTTGAGCTTTACCTGGAGTGAAAGGAAACCTTCACTGCTTGACTCTGGAGGTTCTTGACAGTTGGGGGGCATCTCACTTCCCCTCCAGCCTGCCCATCTGAGCCAGGTAGCCAGGCTTCTGTGCTTATAACTCACTGGCTGCTTTCACCTCCAGTCTTCCAGCTCAGCGAGGAGGGATCAAAGCAAACTGGTCGCTTAGTTCAATCATCTTTCTTCCAGGTAGCAGAAAGAAGTAGGTAGTGTGCCTTACCAGGAGCAGACATGCCATAGGCCAGCACCTCACCTGACACCTGTGCCAATCACCTTCATTTAGCCACTCCACAATGCATACATTTTTCAAAAGAGCATGTTGCCCATCATAAATATATGCAATTTTTATTTGTCAGTTTAAAAAAAGATGGAGAAAATACAATCAGCTTTGTCATTAAAGAATCAAATTCCTATCTTGAAACAAATTAATATAATGATGCTGTTATTCACATTTTATACATTTTAGAACTGAGACTTAGGTCAAATCTCCTACTGATCTGGATCCTTCTTGAATCAAGAGTCACTACTGAAATTATCTCAATACACCTGGACAATGCCTAACACGTTTTACAAATAATATATATTCAACAAATGTTTCTGAAATAATTTAACGGTAGTAAAAAATGGCAGAGAAAGACACTTGCAAACAAAGTAGGACATAGTGTTTACAACCCATGATACCTCTTCTACTTCAAACACACAGCGATGACTAACATGTATAAAGAGTAAGCCAAAAACACACTGCTGGGCTTCTATACGTGAGATAGAAATACAGAGCATTGGGCAGGGAAAAGCGATGGGCTTGCTGGACTCTCGGTTCAGTGACAGGCAGCTCACTGAGACTTCAGCTCCTATAGGTAAGAGGGACCCAAGGGCTCAGTGCTAAGTGAGGAAAAAGACCCTCCCCTGGAATAGGGCTAAAAATACTGTTGCTGAGCCACTGTCCAGAGGATGCACTGGAACCAAAGAAACAGCAAGACAATGACACTAACATAGAATAGGATCATGGGTGTCACTCAATGGCTAAATAGTTTAACCTGCAATACTCTGAAAAATTCCAGACCAGAAAATCTGGTGACATTCGCAGCTTAAAACAAATTCAAGTTTTCTGGAAACTTTAAATGCCCCCCTAAATAACTCAAATTAAATAAGAAATTAAATGAGAAATCAGAACATATTTACAAGAATCATAGTCAGAATTCCTTAGTATCCAAACCTGTGGGATGCAGCTATAAAACTACCTTCAGGGCATGAGCATTCACCACAATAAGTAGTGGGAAGAGAAGTCTTCAGTGAGAGGGTGGGACTTGGGCTGGTTTTCCCCAGAAACGAACAGTACCAAAACCCTGACCTCCAGAAGTACTCCCTTTGGTTCGCCAGGGTCATTCAGAATAAAGATACCTAACACCGAACCCAGGAAGGACAGAACCTAGAGTTTGTGCTGGCACCTCATGCTGTGACATTACAACCATAATGAAATAAAGAAGGCCATTTTAATTTATAATGCATAACAAATGCAAGTTTTTGCTGCTTCTAACTGTCCAGCTACTCACTGGTGATTAATAACGTGCACTTGGAAATGGAGATGTCTGTCCAAATCCCAGAACAGCCACTGAATTTGCAGGTTTGGTCACGTTTTCTTAAATTTTTTTCTCAGCCTCAGCTTCATCTTCTATACAGTAGGCATGCCATGTATTGCTACAGGTTGTTACAAAGATGAAATGAGATATGTGTAGAGCCCTTAGTCTACTTTCTGGTACATACCACATATTTACTAAATAATATGCTCATTATTCTATTTCATGCCATTTCATCTCCCAGAATGAGTAAGTAAATTGTCTGATGTAGAAAATCCAGAGTTGGAGTTCCTGGGCTCCTGATTTAATCTTGACTTTGGAGATATGTGTGTGAAAATGATTTACGAACTCAGTATACACCAATATACTTACAATGTTAAACATATATGGCCATATGGGGTTTGTGTCATTTTTTTTTTCTTTTGGCCAGACCCTTTCCCAACAACCACACACAGATTTTGAAGTCTATTCAACTCTCTCAGTGCCTGATGAACCAAAGTGAGCAATTAATTTTAACACTAACATTCTAACCCCAGTATTGACAATGAGAGGCTGATACTGGGCTCATAGGCATCTCTGGTAATCCAGACCCAATAAAAACACCAGGATGGATGGGTTGTCATTTCCATACTATCAACCACACAGAGTCAAGGGTTCCAGAGGGAAAATAGGACAAAACTAATATCAAAGAGTTCTTTGATATTAGTATAGATTCAACGATCTATTAGTTCTCGGAATTATGTATTTATGTTATGTTTCTTATGGAAATTATAATTAATAACCACAAACATGGTGACTTAAAACAACCCAGATATATTCTCTTAGAATTCTGGCGTCCAAAAGTCAGTGGACTAAAATGAAGATGTCAGCTGGAAACTCTAGGAAATAAACTGTCCCTTGTCCCTTCCAGCGTCTGATGGCACTAGCATTTCTTGGCTTGTGGTCATGTTACTCCACTCTCTGCCTCCATCTTCACATGGCCTCCCCTTCATTTTTTCTGTGTCCGATCTCCTCTTCTGTTTTGAAAGGACACCTGTGATTATATTTAGGTCCACCCGCATCATGCAAGATGATCTCCCTACCTCAAGATTCCTAATCACATCCTCAAAGACTCCTTTTCCAAATAAGGTAACACTCATGGGATCCGGTAGAAGACATGGATGTCTTTTGAGGGGATCATTTCTCAGCCTACCACAACAGTCACACCTTTCAACAGCACAGTAACTATGTGCTCCATCAGTCTTATTTCTAATACGTAAAATGGCTCCCCTGCTCACAAATGCCTTCTCTACTATGACCTAGAAATGCCTACAGTCTCATTTGTGACTCCTAATGGAATCTAATGTTGCTTCCTCCCATGTTTCTTCATGCACCAATATCAGCTGTCCAACGAGCCACCCACTGTCCAATCACTTAATGCTTCCCTGGGGAGTCCCTCTGTCACATACACACCACTGATTAACTTCCTTTCCCCTACCATGATAATTAGTCAAAGTCAACCATCATTGGGGATTTAATGTCTTTGAAACGTGTAGAACAGAGAAAGGTCTGGGAGTACCTCAGTGGTTGATCTCTTGCCTAGTGTTCATGAAGCTCTGGGTACAATTCCCAGTACTATAAAAAATAAATACAAAATAAATTTTAAAAAATTAGGACAGGTGAGGTGGTATACTCCTGTAATCCCAGCACTCAGGAGGCTGAGGCAAGAGGAACACCACAAGTTCAAGGGCTGACTGAGCTACATAGTGAGTTCAAGGCCAGCCTGAACTACACAGTGAGACTGCATCTCAAAAAAAACAAAACAAACAAAAAAAAAAATTAAAGAACAGAAAAAGTCTCATAAATGACCTCTCTGGGAAAATAAAGCCTCTAAGAGCTGCTCGGCCAGCTGCTTAGTGGAGTTAGTATCTGGGCCCTCAGTTTCACCAGCAACTATATCTATGACTTCCTTCAAATGATCTTTGGCCCTGTCCATCATACATAATTTTGGAGCTCCTATGAGTTTTGTAGCTCTGTCTACATTTTAATGGCCGACATCATTTATATTTAAGTAGTCAGGCAACTGGATTCTGCCACAGATCTAGCCCAAAAACAATGAACCAGCATTTCGGTATACCATAGGGTTAATATACTACAGGAATGGTAAATCTTAGATTCTATCTGGGAAAGTTTATCTCCCAATTTAACAGAGGGACAAAAGAATGTAAAAAGAATTGAGGCATCTAAAATGTGCTCCTAAGACAAACCATTTGGGACCCCTCCTGTCTCTCAAGAGCTATTCCTATCCCCCATTCCTATTCCCTAATAAATTTTCATACTTTCGGGGGGAGTGTGTGAAAAACAACAACAACAACAAAAAAAAAAGTGCTCCTAAATTGTTGCTGTTTTAGTAACCAGCAGCACCAAGCCTAGAAGCAAAATACCTCACTTCAGATCTGTCAGCATTGCCACTCACTATCCTATGATCTCGGACAACTTACGTCACCTCCTTGCACCTCAGTTTGTTCATCTGCAAAATGGCGTTAGTAACAACACTCCCCTGAAGGGGTAATTATATTAAAGAGAGGACTATGTGTAAGTACTGTTGAGCACCAACAACTTACATAGTGACTTACACAGTGTTACATTCCTGGGTTAATAATACCTTAAATTCTCAAAAATTAATTCCCTTCGTGTTTAAGAGTGATCATGTTGGCCTGAGTATGCACTAGTTTATAACTGCTGGAGATTCATTCGGTAAATACTGGACTAGATAATCTTTACGTCAACACCCACATCAACAGGTGAAGACGGTGACTGAGTGCGCCTACCTACCTGACTGGTGCTGAACCCGAGTTCTCCACGGGAAGCCAGGTCGCTCCGCATGCAGGGTCCTCTCCAGAAGGTGGCTCTGCCTCAAGAGCACCGTGAGTTTTGCCCGGGATCAAGACGCAGTAAGACACGCTCTTTGCCTCTCATTCTTCTCAAAGTTGTTTCTTTTCTTTTAAACACTTCTAGAGCACTCACTGTGCCACATACACCCGTCCCAGTCCTTTGCACAGATTACCTCATTAACCCTATGAAGTAGATATCACAAATGAGGAAACTGAGGCATGGAGAGGTTAAACCACGGCCTCAGGTCACGTGACCAGCGTGGGCTGAGTTAGGGTTCCAGCCCAGGCCCTAGTGTTGCCCTCTCTGAAGCCACAGTGCTAGTGGTCCCGGGCTCCTCCGCGGCTGGAGTACAACTTCTGCTCAAACTGGCTCCCGCCCACCTGCGTTTCACCCCCGCGCAGCCATCACGGAGCGAAGCCCCGGAGGCGCCGAGCGGTGCGAGGGCAGCCACACCAGCTGCAGGGAGCGCACTGCGCCTGCGCCGCCGCCGGAAGCCCAGGAGCCTTTCCGGACTGTGGAGACCCGCCTGGTGGGCTGCGGGGTTGGAGTGCGCACGCGCTCGCTTCTGCTCGTCCGGATCCCCGCAGTGAGCCTGGGGAGGCCGAGTGGTCTGCCCACCGCCCAGGTTAAGTCAGGTTCAAACGCAGCTCCCTTGTGAGGCCCAGTTTAAGAGCAGGTCTGTCCTCCCCTGTTCCCAGATTGGTAGAATCAGTCTGGAGTTTCCTCAAAAATCTAAAAATAGAAATTCCATTTGACTCGGCTTATTAGACTTCTCCCGGGTATACTCTCAAAAAGGAGTTAAGGTCCTCGGACTGGAGTGACCCACGCACATACATGTTTAGGGACGAGCGATTCACTAACCCAGGAATTAGCTAAACTCTGGAAACGGAGCAGGAATTAAAGTTTTAGATTAAATTTTTAATAATTCTGAAGACTCAGTGCCTTTGTCCTAGGTCGAACTACTTAACTAGAAGCATTTTAGAGAATACTTTTCACTTTCACTAGTTTTCACTTACCTTTTACTTTTGGGATATGAGGGTTTGGAGTTACTGTGAAAGTAAAAGTGCTCAATAAATAAAGCAAAAGCCAACCAATAAGATGATCTTCAACTGCTTACAGAGTGAAGGAAACCAGTTCTTAGTCCAGGCTGCTCTCTTTACCAGAGGGGACAATCATCAAAGCAGCTTCAGATGACTGACATCTGTAACCAGAGTGCTCTGTGGCCAGGCCCACAGGGCTCCTGGGAGCCTCCATTATGTAAACAGTCCTAAATGATGAGAATAAAGTTTATTTAAACATTCCAATGAAAATTCGATAAGAGTCTTGAAGTTTTACTTAAAGTGAAAAAAAAATCATAATATTACTATTAAGAAGGATAAACATTAAAAGGGAAAATTTAGATTTGATGACTGCGTGGACATGAACAATAGCTCTGAAATATGTTTTTCTTTCCCATTGGATTAAGGACAATTTTATTAATTTTGTGTAAAGAAAACTCAAGACTACATTTAACCCAGTTTGGTGGTGAATGCTTTAGCCTTTGTCTTTTCCAACTTCACAATGCAAACCAGATTTTAGACGTCACTTCCCCGGTGACGGCTGGTCTCATCATCTCTGTCATTCCAGGTGGTCGTAATAGCTTCAGCCAGCTTAGCCAGAGCACCTTTGTCTATAGAGTTGACCTGCGTGAAGGCAACAATGGGACATGTCTTCCTGTGGACTAGATGCCCCAGCCTGGCCTTCCCCTTGATGATAGAGGAAGGGACCCCCTTCTTGGGACACAGGGTGGCCAGAAGACAGCACTGGCTGGAACGCGTGTTCTGACCACAAACAATCGTCTATGAGTTAGCTTAGTGGCCGCTGCAGCTCTGAAAAATTGTGTACATGTTTTCCTGTCATTGTAGAGTTTGCCCAAGTCTCTGCATGCTGCTATACCATAG
Organism: Hystrix cristata; assembly: GCA_004026905.1. NCBI lineage: Eukaryota > Metazoa > Chordata > Mammalia > Rodentia > Hystricidae > Hystrix > Hystrix cristata. Next base: position 87,266 of record PVJO010003915.1, on the reverse strand, counting down.
ACGTGACCTATCCGAACCCAGTGGGAAATCAGAATGTGATTGTTACGGACATCAGTGTGCAGATCATCTTTCCCAACTGTGGATCCAATCAGATGTGGTTGAAGGGCTGCAAGCACTCTTGCTCTTTGTCGAAGAGTGAAGCACTGGTGGGAACTTTGTTGGGTTGTTTTGGTAGATGAAAGAGAAAGAAGAGGGAGGGAGAGTAAAGAGAAAGACAGAATTACAACCCTTTGGGTTGGCTTAGAGCCCTTTAGAAAGGCTTTATGGCCAGGAAATAATGTAGCTGTTTTCCTTTGTTCATTCCATTGTATTAAGTAACTGACAAGTAGAGGCACAGTTCAAAAGGCTGAGGGTACAGCGCTTAACAAAACCGACAAGCGTCCCTGCTCTAGTATAGTTCTCACTACACTGAGAGTGGGAGAAGGTCAGGGGCAGTACAGAAAACTCAAGTAAAAAGAATAAAATGCTTTGGTACATTCAGAAGAGATCACTGCTTGGAAGAAAACAAAGCTCGACGATAGGGAATAGCCAAAGAAGGCTTCTCCGAGAAGGTGCATGGTAGTTAGATAGAATCTGGAGGAGCTGAGAAAGCCCCATGGGAACCTGGCAAAATGCTTTCCCAAGAGAGGGAATGACAAGAACAAAGGTCTGAGGTAAGAGCCCAGGGAAGCACCTGGCTGAGGCTGACCAAGGTGGGGGCAATGGGCAGGGAAGTAATGGCACCATGCAGGGTGTGGAAGGGGGACGCTGGTCTGTACTCTGAGCAATTCTGGTTCGTGCTGGTGAGGTTCTGGGCAGGGACAGCTGATTTTCACTTTACAATATCATCCTGACCGCTGTGGCAGAAATAAACTGGAAAGGGTAAAGGCAGAAGCAGGAAGGCCAGGAAAGACCCACAGCAGGAACCCAGGCAAGAGGTACGGTTTGGTCCAGGGAACCCAGGAATAGAGATTGTGGCTCTATTTTTTCCTAATATTTTATTTCAAAATATTTCAAATCTACATAAAAGCTGAAAGACTAGTACAACAAACTCTCATCTACTTTCCACCTAAATTAACTGATTGTCGAAGATTTGCCATATTGGCTAAATCAGCATCAACATGCCCATACGGTAGTCACCATTTCTCTTTCTCTGGGGGGGGGGTGTGCATATGTGTGTACACATCTAAAAGCTACTCCCAGCAAATTTCAAGTACACAATATTGTTAACTACAGTCTCTGTGCTGTACATTAGATGTCCAGGACTTATTTATCTGCATAACTGAAACTTCGTGTCCCTTAACCAGTATCTCTTTGTTCCAACTCCCGGGAACCACCCTTCTTTTTACAGCTTGTTTGAGTTTGACTATTTTTTATTTATTTATTTACAGGGTCTCACTATGTAATTCAGGCTGGACTTGAACTCACTAGGTAGCCCAGACACCTCGAACTCATGGTGATCCTCCTGCCTCAGCCTCTGAGTGCTGGGATTACACCACCACATGCATGCACCACCACACCGAGCTCATGAGTTTGACTATTTTAGATTCCGCATATAAGTGAGATCGTCCGGTATTTGTTTTCTTGTGTCTAGCTTATTTTACTTAGCACACTGTCCTCTAGTTTTATCCGTATTTTCAAAAATAATGGAATTTCCTTCTCATTAAATACTGAATAATATAGCTTTGTACATGTTGTCAAACAGAAATACCATGTACTAGTATTCATCCCCAGGAGGGGAACACTATATCAGCTCTTTATCCCAGGACAGATCTGTAAATACCTCATCAGGACCTCCAAGACTTTTAAATACCTCACCAAATTCTGCTCAAGTTCCTAGCTCTGGCTGGAGGCTTTTCACACACCAGCTGCTGGAGCTCTGCAGGGGTTCAAGGCCAGCCCAGCTGCTGCCTCAGTCATGCTTCCAACACTTGCATTCTTAGGTCTAGTCCTAGTAAGACAGCATGCTCACAGGCAAAGCAAATTTCTTATTCACAGACTCGCAGCAGGGATCAACAGAAGCCTAGGACCCAAGTCCCCCCAAGGCTCAGGAGAGCTGCACGGGGTAGATGGAGCCTAATGTGGGTGCCCTACTTCACACTGTAGTTGAGGGACCCTGAAAGCACTCTGCCCTGGATTTTATATGTGAGAGAGTCTGGGATCATTAAGGACATACATTGCAAGGCATGCTGTTCTAGGAAGGATAAGGTCCAACTCCAGGCTGCCCCAGGTGGTCCCGCCTTATCTCAGAAACCTGTGTCCTCACCACATTGCAGTCACCCCGAGGACTGTAACTGGGGAGGAGGGCAGCTGAATTGGCTGAGGCCCTTCAGGGCCTAACCTCCTGCAGCCCGCCTCCCCGGCCCAGGCATCCTCTTCAGCAAGGTAGTCCATGTCATCTGTCCACCAGCCTCCCTGCATCTGGAGGGAAGCTTGTCTCCTCAGATTGACGCAGCCGCTGGGCTGACAGCCTCAGGGCCACATCACCCAGCTTAGGCAAAACACCTTTCCTAGGCCTAGGAGGACTGCCACAAGCAGAATGGCCAGGCCTGCCTGATGCAGTGACCCGGCCTAGGACGTAAGCTACCCAGAGAAGGTGTTGCTAAAGAGGGCAAAGAAAAACCCTTCGTATGACTCTGCTGCCTGCACGCTTCCAGATCACTTTCCCTCGTCTCTGTAGCATCTGAGCTGTTTATCCAGGTACAGCAGGACATGTTGGCAATAACACAAATACCACCCTACTCTGCCCGCAGATAACCAGGTTCAGCGATCTAGAACAGCATTGGCTGGTGAGTTCACCAAATCCTGCTGGTCCCGGAAAACTCTGGCAGCAGTTACCTTCCTTTGCCATAGTTAGTGCCAAGTTCTATACTCCTGTGCTGGGTATGGGGACACTGTAGCAGAGTGGAACCAGCTGTCAATTTGTCTTCCTGTATATCTCGGGCAACCCTGAGAGGTGTCAAGGTGTGGGGCCCTTCCAGTTTAGAATGTCCCTTTGCACAAATGCCTGCAGACCCTGCCTTCCCAAATAGCATGTCTCATCTGAATATGGCAGGCACTCCAGAGCCCAGTATGCCCCACACAGGAGCATACAACCCTGAGAAGCACATGCGTGCAGTCCAGTAGGGGAGCAGTTGTTGTAAGGTCTCTAGGGCAAATGTACAAAGCCTGGGTGTGACCTATTGTTTGTTAGATGTCAAAGTTGCATGATGTAAGAACTTTCTCACATCATCATTTCAATAAAAACTCTGTATAGAACAGATTGTCTTCTCCTCAGTGCATCATATTATAGGCATGAAATATCAATGCATCTTATTATTGGTGATAAAATAGCGTCCTACAAATTCTCCATCACAATGGCACACCTTTTTTGTTTGTAACTAATAAGCACACTTTTGTTTTTAGATACCCCAGTGTTAAAACTTGTATCTAGATGTCCCCCAAAAGCCTCATGTGGCCATAGGTATGGCTTTTTGGAGGTGGCTGGATCTAGGGTGTGTGATGCTGGGATCAAGGATGTGATGCTGGGATGGATTCATGGTTTGAGGCTAGGATTAAGACTGCCCCGCCTGGGGTGTGTTACTCCCCTAAGGGTGGGAAGCCTGGATAAAACATACAGAACAGAAAAATGGTCACTGCTTGTTGCTTGTCACTTGCTGCTTGCTGCTTTGCCTCTTCACTACTTTGCTGCCCTGTGCCGCCATGGACTGTTTCTGCTCTGCAACCCACCCTCTGCCAGGCCACCCTGCCTGGGAGCCAGCCCACTATGAACTGAAACTTCTGCAAACTGTGAGCCAAACAGACCTTTCCTCCTTTAACTTTGGGTGTCAAGTATTTTGTCTTAGTGATGAGAAAAGTAACCAAGGATCCTGGTTATCACATTCAACTCAGTATACCATGAGCAGATCCAAAAGAGAATTCCTTTGGTGATCTTGAAGGGATGGAGTTAAACATAGACTTTGAGGTCAGAATTCTAGATGAGTTGAAACGGCTGGATACTGTGGTTAGATGTGTGTTGCCTGCGTATTTTTTTTTTGCCTGACATTTTTCTGTAGAGAAATATGGTAAATTGTGAAGAGGTTTCTACCCAATGTGAGGAGCTCAAAATCAATTCTACTTTGTCTTTTTTTCTTTCCTTTCCTTACCCTGCCTAAGCATTTTGAGGCGATTATGCGTATTTGCTGATGAGTATGTTATTTGTGGAATAGAATGGAGGATTTGGGCTCCTAGTTACTCATGGTCATTTGTCTCCCTGCCTGTGTCCCTCACAAACTGAGAAACTTGAAGACAGGGACAGCTCTGACAGATTCTGAAGCCTGTTAGTTTTTGCAGAAGTAGAACTAAGAAAGTAAAATTGAATAATTGATCATGCAGTAAAAATAGGTTTAGACTAACAAATACTGGCAACTGAATTATTTACCTGCACATGGGCAGCTTAGTAAACAATGTCATGGTTGAATATATTCTGTACTAGACTTTTAACTCATTTTTCCCAGAAGGTGTAGCTGGTTTTATTGGAAATTCGTGCATAAATCTGTAATATATTTCTAGGATTTTATTATGATCAGTGTCTCCCACTTCACCCCTTGCATAAACGTGTTCAAATATTGAAATATTCACATCAAAACAACAGGTTGTTTTATAGAAATCCATTTGGTTTTGCTCTAAAAGTCTTTAAGGCTTTTTAAAAAAGGCTTTAAACTGCAGGATATCAAATACGATAATGCAATTCATTTGCTTTCAAATCTTGAAAATTCATAAGATATGACATATCAGAATAGACTGACTAGCTTTTTCCTTTATCGAGTATTGATCGTGACATGACCAGAGATGAACACTGAGTTTTCAGTTGCTTTGGCTGCTTCATGATTCCTGATCCATTATGACTGCACAATGCGAATATCTCCGCTTTTTAAAGACGTGCTGGCTTAAAACAATGCCTCACCCTGCATTTTCTATGAATGAAAATAATGTAGGCTGTGAACGCTAAGAGTCCATTCATATTCACACCGACCACAAAATGGTAGACGTGTGCAATCTGCACATCCCAGGTGTCAAAACCGAATGTCCTTAGCGGCCTCTGCCAGTAGAGGGCAGCTCTCGTCCTGCAAACTTCTAGCGGGCTCCAAAGTGCACGGCCAGAAAGTATTTTAGAACTTTTATTTACAGGTATTAAAACAGCTTTTCAAAGTTTCTGTCTGGTGTGTTCTTTATAATAATATGTAAATATATATGAGCATGTATTATATTTTATAATCTGTAAATAACTATATACGCATGTATTTGGAATGTGTACCCCCCAAAAATGTTGTCACTGGAAGTAATGTACCATCAAAAAAGGTTAGAGGCCACGATTCTAAATTTGTTTACTCCAAACTCTGCATTTGTGCTTTCCCATAATCAAAGGTCTATAATCATCTTGGGAAAGTTCCTTCCTCCCACATTCAATACGTATTTTTAACATATCCACTATGCCCCAGATCCTGCAAGATTCTGAAAATACAGTGAGAGGCGAAAAGAGATAGTTTCCCTGCCTTTATGAAATTTCTTGTCTACTAAACAGAGGTATTGAGCAAATAAACACAAACACATGTTTTTAAATTATACCCTGAGTAAAGTGCCAAGGACAATAAAATTTTGAAAAATTAGCGCCTTCAGACATTTAAGCTGAAATCTACAATAGGAGAATGAGTTAGCAGAGAGCAGGTACTTTGCCTTGGAAACAGTACTGAAGTGTCGGCCCAAGACAGAACTTGCTTCCCTAAGGAACCGCAGAAGGTCTATGTGACCGGAGCACCAGTATAAGCAAGGCCACAGGAACTGATCACACACGGTTGGAGACATATTAAAGTTTTTAGATTTTATCCTACGATGCAGTTAGGAAGCCAGGGACATGTTTTAATCAGGAGTTCGAACTCCAGTCATTCACCGAAACTCCCACTTCAATTTTTCATTGCCGTAGATTGCCTAAAAAGTGTCAGCCAGGATACACACACTGCAGAACTGGATTTCAAAAGCGGAATTTTGAAAGCAAAAGCAAGCAAGCAATCACACTTCTGGAAAGGACAGAGTGGAGTGTTATGCTTGAAATGCCAGAGTACGCGCTGCTTCCAGCGGTGAAGAAGTCCTGGGGCAAGCTGCAGCTCCGGGCCACGCCCAGACGAGCGGCTGACAGCCACGAGGGGACGCGGCTACTGCTCCCCAGCAGCCAGGGCGAGCACGTGCACGCACGTAAACACGCTCATGCAGACTATGCACGTCCGTCAGTGCGGCCCCGCTGGGCCCCACGCCTGGATTGGCCCTTCCGAGCCGCCCTCTCCGCTCTGCGGTCATGTCGCGGGCGTCTAGCTCCCCACATGTGGGCCTTGCTAGTAGGCCTATTGGCCGGCGAGCTGTTGGACGTTGGAGCGCCGGCGCCGGGGAGGATGGGCCTCATCCGCCCGGGCTCCAGCCCGAGGCTGCGGTTGTCCCTTGTCCCTGCGTCCTCTTTCTGGCACCTGCCGGGGTTCCCTCCCTCGGGACTGGGAAAATGGTGGTGGTGGGGGGGAGACAGATAGAAAGGAAAGGGGGCGTGCAAGATTAAACTGGCGCGAAAAGAAGGGAAACGGGGTTCTTGGGGTAGGAGAATTCGTGGAGGGTCCGGCGCAGCTAGTAAGATGTCATCATATTAACTCTGATGTACAATAAGTATCACGTCTCCTAATTTTCTGGATCTTTGGTTAATATCTGACTTCCCCAGACCACAGACACCCTACCCTTCCCTACTCCCTACCGATGGACTGATGAAAGAGAAAAATTACCCAGTTCTTCTTGGGGTCCCCTGCCAGAGGATTAGGCCAAATTCTAAAAGCTTACTCAGTGACTTGGTGGGTAGGTTAGTGGTTGAGTAAGTTACCCACGGTAACGTTGCCAACAGGTAGCAGGGTCAGAGTTCGGACCCAGATCTCTCGGACTTCAGGGGCTGTGCCAAGGCCGGAGATGCTAGACTTCCCTCTGAAATGTTTAGCCCCAGCCCTAATTGAAACCAGCTTAGACCACGGTGCTAAAGAATAAAGCATACCGGACACTGAGAATCAAAAAAATAGAGGCAGAAGTCAGTAAATGATCTAAATTAAGACTGTCGCCGGGCTTCAGTTTACTTATCTGGATGAAATGGGGCTGGACCTGTTTTTGCCCAAAGTCTCTCAGCCCTACTAACGTAAGAATTCTAGAGTATAACTGGTCATTTGCAGACTGCCATCAGACCATCATAATCACGTTTCCTGGCCAGTAGAGACTTTCAGCTTGATAAGCATGGATGCCACAGCTCCAGGGTGAGGTGACCTCATCATTGCTAACGTGAAACTAGATTTTTATAAGGGAACATGACAGCTCAGCAATACAGCACACTTCAGAGTATGTCTTTTTCCCTTTGTGATTGAAGTGAGCTGTGGCTCCTTACTGCTGTCCAGCATCTCCAAAGATCAGACTGCGTAGGAGTAGCACAGGAAAGGATCCAAATTCAAAATTCAAAGTACAGTTTTGATTAAATGCAGATCACTTTCCCATCATCACAAAGTTAAAAAATAGCCAAACCATTCTGAGCTGGGGACTGTCTGTAGTAGTTTTCCACAAATGTGTGGATTAAAACACACAAATCTATTACCTTCCAGTTCTGTACATGAGAAATCCAGCACAGATCTCACTGGGCTAAAATCAAAATGTTTCAGGGCTACGCACCCTACTGGAAGCTGTAGGATGAATCTTTTTCTTTTCTACGTTTTGGAGGGTGGCTGTGTTCTTGGTTTGTGATTCCTTCCTCCATCTTCAAAGCCAGGAGTGTTGCATCTCACTGAGCACATTTTCTTCTGACTCTGGCTCATTGATCTTAAGGACATATGATTACATTAGGCCCACTCCGATAATCCTGGATCATTTCCCATTTTTAAGGACTTTAGCTTAATCACATAGAAAAATTTTGTTTTCCGTATAAGGTAACATGATCACAGGTTCTAGGTATTAGGATGTGGGCATCTTGGGAGAGAAGAATATATTTTGCCTTCCACTGTTAACTCTGCCAATTCCTTTTTCAGATCTAGAATCCTTTCTCAGACTTCTGACAAATGCTTATCTTATTCTGAGTATTACTACTGATGGGGAGGTTGCTGCTTCCTGAGGCTACCAAGGGTAATGTTGATCAACTCTAAATGTCAGAGAATTTGGCTGCTTGTTAGCGCATACATGACTGCTTGTTAGCACAGGGGAAAACTTCACCCCATTTTCCCATCCACATGCCACCATATTTAAAGATAGTGAGATTTCCCTTTTATTCACTAGCTGATCACTTTGAGCAGCTATTCTATATGTGTGCTATTCTAGCCTCCAAAGACAGTCATTAGCCAGACAAGATTTCTCATGCTCTCCTTCCAGTGTCAGAAAGAGATGGATAATCCAATAGACAATGCTGTCAATCAGTGTAACAAATAATATTTTAAAGAATTTTATTTTTAAAAGTCTAGTATATGGAGGGAGGAAGATACATATGCACCAAAAATACAGGGGGATAAAAAACCTCTTATGGACTGGATGTATGTGTTTCCCAAAGCTCTTAATCCCTAATGTTATAGGATCAGGAAGTAGGTTCTTTGGGAGGTGATTAGGCCTTGAAAGTGGAAACCCAGTAAACTCTTTCACCCCTTCGGCCAAGTGAAGACACAGTAAAAGACAGCCATCAATAAACCAGAAGGTGACCCTCACCAGACACCAAATCTGCCCGTACCTCAATATTGGGGAAACTTCACTGGCCCTACAACTGTGAAAAATAAATGTTGCTTATAAGCCACACCACTGTATTCTGATGTAGCACCTGAACAGACTGAGATAATGTGTAACATCATTAAACAGCAGTGGAATTCACATTAAAACCATAACGAAATACCACGTCCATCCACGTAAAGGATGAAAGTTAAAGAGCTTGTCAATACTGACTGTTGGGGAAGAGTGTGGAGCAATTGGAACTACTTCATGGGCACTACGCTCAGAAGACCCCACACCTCATTTAATGCTCCTTTCTCATTGTCTTGAAATTCTTAATTTTACCTTTGAACTAGTGTTTTGCAAGTGAATTTCACAGGGACAACGGGGGACAGTATGAGCAGAAAAAAATAGATTATGTCCCATCTCTTGATACCCCATTAGAATACAGTGTTTGCAGTAGCTCATGAGCACAGAATTCTGCCAGACATGATGAATGGGAGTTCAGCAATACTCTATTTTTCTGGTAGATACTCAAATAAGTGAAAGTAAGAATTCTGGCATTGTATGGTATAAAGATGAAGTACCTGTAAAATTTCTGCTAAAAGCATGAACAGAAAATAAAAACACCATGACAAGTCAGGAGAAGAAGAGCTTTGTATTCCCCACTGTTTCAATGATAGACCTAGCATTTTATTTTGCACTGAGCCCAGCAAATCATATAGCCAGCCCTGTTTTACAGGAATGTAAAATTGTCTGGCCATTTTGGAAAACAGCTTGGTGATCTCTTGTAAAATTTAACCATGTGCTTACTACACAATCTGTAGGAGAGCTGATTAATTTGGCCATATTTGTGCCTTAATAAAGAGAGTGAAAGAGTTCTTAGGATTGGTAGCCCCATAAGAGACATGTGGAATGGAGGAGTGTAATCCTCTAAATTAAGGAGAAAGGGATGCTGAACAAGCAACAATAACAGAAGGTGAATGATAAGGGAAAGGGGGATTATAGCAGGAGGGGAGGAAGGAGGAAGAGAGGTGAAAGTTCTCTATTACACATGGCAGAGCTCGAATTTAAGATTCCTGCCAAGGCACTTGTTTGGTTCAAGTCTACATTCAGACACTACCTAGAAAAAATGATTTGAATATACAAAGAATTGCTTTGTAAATTACACTTGAGAAAACCATTACAAGACTCTGAGCTCTAGGATTATAGAATGATTAATGATTTTGACTAAAAGTAACATAACTACGAGGCAGGCCTGGGTTCAGATTCCTAAACTAATAATTCATGATTAACATAAGGCCCATTAAGTGTCTCAGATTTTTTCGCTCCTAACCAAATTTGGTTTCGGCCTGTAAAACCCAGATGCCTGATAGCCAGTGTCTCAGCTGCGCACCTGTCTGGAAGCTGCAGGAACCGGGTCACTCAGTACTGGACCAGAGAGAGGCTCCTGTGGAGCTGTGGGGTCCCAGCCCCCACAGCGGCAGAAGAAAGACTGGAGCACTGTTCCCTATTTTGAGTGTCTAGCCCTATCCTGCCATATTTAACAGTCTGACTGAACTGAAGAGCCTTCTCTTGTAAATTTGGAGAACCAGTCATTTCTGACACTGTCAGTGGCCTCTCAGGTGACTTGGGCAAATTATTCATTTCTGTATATCACTTTCTTCCAAAATAAGCACAGTAAATCTTACTCTGCCTACTCTTGAGTTGCTTTGAATAGCAAGACAATGAGCATGAAATCTCTTTGGGAAAAATGAAATGTCACAGAAAATCAAGATGATGTGCTGGTTCTTATTAGTATTCCTGAAGTGGGCTGGCCACCTCCTATTCCCCTCCAAATTACTGGCAGTGGAAGAGGATCAAATTAGGGACATAATCAAGTGATCTGGGGGCTTCATATTACCTTTCAGTGTATTTTCATGAACATGAACCATTTTGTAGCTATAGTAGCTTCCTAAAAACCTAGGAATCACTATGAATTTAGAAGGTGGGCTATTTTAACAACAACAAAGGCAGCTTCTTATCTCTTACCTCACAGTATCACCAAAAAAAAAAAAAAAAAAGCAAGTGCAAGGCCCTGAGTTCGATCCCTAGCACCCATATAAAAAAGTCTAAAATATTTTTTAAAAACTTTTATTGGAAAAAAAAAGACCAAACTTTTATTGGATTCCCAGAACAGTCTCCTGCAGAAGAGCTGGGGGAGCCAGAGAGTCAATGAGCAAGAAGAAAAATAGTACAGAATACTTACAGAGGAAAAACCAAGACACCATCATGCCTGTAGATACTTACTGTGCACAAACCAGGAACAACAACCTCTCAAGGGTAAGGTGAGTGGGCCACAGCCCCGAGATGAGTCGGCAACAAAGGTCATTTTATTAATTAGGCTCGGAGAACGGGTGCAGTGCTAATACCTTTATGTCGATGTTCATGCAGCACGTACATTGTTCTGGCGAGGCCTTTTAGTACATACGGGCATTATCTCATCTAACCCTACTAGGTGAGTGCTGTTGTTATTCATATTTTACAAATGAGGAAAGTGATGATCGAAAAATTAAGATTCTTGCAGAAGGCCTCAAAGCCATTAGGTGGCAGTTTGGAACTTGAGCTGACATCCTTCACAAAAGTCTATGTTCTGAATCACTACAACAGTAAATAGCCTCTCAGAGAGCATCCTGCTCATACAAAGTGCAGGTTGTAGTTGTACAAACCTTAAGAGGACTCAAAGGAGAGCAGTACAGGAACAGAATTATTTAACCTGGAGAAGAGAAAGCTACAATGTGATCCAAAACAATGTTAACGTCTCTGATGGTAACTGGGATCAAGGAATAGAAAATTGGTGTGGGTGGTTTGGGAGAGCAAAGGAAGATTCACAGTAAACCAAAATCAAATTGAGATTGTTTCTAGAAGTGAAGGCTGTAAAAATTGGTGGTGGCTGGACAGGTGCACCAGTTAAATTAACCTGCTGTGGGGAGCACAATGGGCTGGCTGGCCCCAGTTATCTCTCCTTTGAGTCTGCCATGTGCTCAGGTCCTGGCCGTGCTTTCTGTCCAGGCTGCCCCTGGCCAGTGACTGAGCATGAAGGCAGTCGAGAGCTGGGCCATTTCGGTCCAGAGCGGGACTCTTATCAGCCTGGAGGACTCCCCACCTGAGACGCTGGGTACTCATTGCAGGCTGAAGCTTTCCCCACCCAATCCATTCTTCCCTTTCCTCCTTTTGAAGGTCAAACCTTGTGGCCTGGAAGTTCTCACCTAGTCCTGCTCCTGCCCCATATATCTTTAACACAGTGCATTTCCCAAAAAAATCTCTTACGTATATAATCCTGTCTCGGTATCTGCTTCTTGGAGAGCCAAAATGATAAATATTGGATGTGTAGTGCAAGGGAAATCATAACACCCTTGATCTTTACAAGCAGGCTTGGCACCTTACCAAGTGAGGTATTTTCAGTGCAGACTCTCAGGTGCCCAACGAGACTGTCCATCTTCTCTTAGGCTGTGATTCGATGAGCCTTGTACAGTATTTAGTGCTGAAATATAACAGGTTGGACATTCCTAGCTTATTTTAGTGCATATAAAGTACTCACTGTAACAAGCCTTAAGAAATATGACCTGAAGGCATTCGTCTGAGAGGAGCTCAGAACACATTTACCATGATGAGAAAATAAGAAATGCCTAAAATGACTGGTTCACTGCCCCACTACCATCTCTGATCTTGAGGTAGGAATAGGGCATGACTAAGGCTGGTGGCAAGGGAAGGTGACCTGGAGGAGTGGCTTGGACCCAGCGTCAACCCTGGGGGAATGGCCTGAACCTGACATCAGCCTGAGGCACCAATTTTAGGTGCTGCCCCTCTCATGCAGACAGTAGGGAGTTGTCACAAGTTTTCATGGGAACTCCATTCGATAAATAGAAGCAACACCGGAAGCAAGGGCTTGGTCCCTGTCTCTCTACGGCTCCCTTCTCCCTCCCATGGGAAGACGGTATCTGCACACCCAGCCCCAAGGCTATCATGCCTTTTCCTGGTAACCCCTACCGTGCCTTATGCCCAGTACACATTTTGCTGTTTCTATTGTTATGCTCAACTTTCCTTTTCTTCTCTGTAATTTTAAATAAAGAACTACTTTTTGCCCCCTCTTTCAATTCTTTGCTTGAGGAGGGGAAGAACCCAGGAATATCGGAACCTACCCGATAACAATCTGAAACCTGCATGGCTCTCATATTTGTAATTAAAGTTACAACAGGAGCAGACATAGTCCTTGGTAGCTCAAGGCTGCAGATCTGAGGACTGTGCCCTCCAACACTCCTTTAGAAGTATACTCAGGGCTCCCGCAGCAACATAATGAATCAGCTCAAACTTCCCCATAGCCTTCAACAGCCAGACAGCCCATGGCTCGGACTGTTTACCTCGAACATATTGGAAGTCTTTCCCCGTATTGAACCTGAGTCATTAGCCTTATAAGACCAACAATTAAGAGATCTTCCGACAAAGAACACATAGAGTAAGAGCTTTGAAAAATTCTTTATAGATAATAAAACATTAAAAACAAAATACAAGAGTATTTTCCCTTGCTCCTAAGTACGCACATGACTGGGTAAATTAAACTCTCTAGATCACCCTTAAAAATCTGTGTGTAGAGGCTCAACATTATAAAGTCATTAAACTTGTGATTCTCAGCCTCTGTTAAGGGGCCAAGGTTATTCTTTTTTTTCTCATAAGGACTGGACTAGTTCAGAAAATACCTTTCCATGGGGATTTGATATACTTTCCTTACGTGCATATGGTAATTGTCTCTGTCAGTATACTGGGTCAAGACAGTGAAACCTTTGTTCTCACCGAAACAACATAAAGTGCTCCATGGTAATGTGACATTGAATTAGAAGGCATTTGTTAACATCAGTTCCAGAGACACAAACACCTCTACCACCCAACAATCACAGACAATGAACACTCTAAACCTAAATCCTTTGCCTTTACAGGCAAAACAAAAGTCAACACAGTGAATGATGAGACACATATAACACTGAGGTGTAAAGGGTTAGCCTGCTCTATCAAGGTCCCTGTTAAATATTCTGATCACCACACATCTCTAACCAGGCCTAGTCATGCTCACTAATGGCTGTAAAGTTAAATGCCCCATGGGAAACAAGCAACTCTCAGCTCCCAAGACCTTCCCAAGCGACAGTGGGTTCAGCTCCTCCGGCCCTGGACACTCCCCAAGGCCCACGGCCTCAAGATAAAGAAGAACAAAGACCCTGCAGAAAGCTTCTGGGCCTGCCCATTCTCACAACCATAACCCATATATAAACCTTAAGCCCCTTTGTTCTGAGAGCTGCTCCTTTGTTCCTGAGAAGTCTCCCCTCCGGCTGAGTTTACTTTGTAAGTAAAGCCCGGCTCATTGCTGTTCTGAGGGTGAGTCTCATTCTTTTTCTGGTTAGAATTATTAACAGTCCCATTAGCCACTAGGCTTCTCTCTCCCTCTGCCCTCCTGGCCTGGAGCCCCTTTTCCCTCCCTCTGCTGGCTGGAGATTTAGCAGAAAGACTAAGTGTAAACAGTGAGAAACAAGACAAGGCAGAGAACACACAGCCCAAGCCACAGTTTGCCAAGTAGGGTGGCCTAAAGGCAGATTCAAAGCCTAGTATAGTCACAGGGGCAGGCAGACACAGTGTGTGTAGTAAGTGGGTGAAAGTAGGCCAAGTTGAAATTGGAGAAAAGCAGGGGCCGGGGGTTTAGCTCAAGTGGTAGATTGCTTGCCTAGCAAGCACAAGGCTGAAAAGCAGGCTTCACAGAGTCTGAAGAATTTAGACTGAAGATAAACTTTTAAAATACTTCTTTGGGGGCTACAGGTGTCGCTTACTAGTAGAGTGTAGGCAAGTATGAGGTCCTGGGTTTGATCAAGAGAGAGACAGAGAGAGAAGAGAGAGGGAGAGAGAAAGAGGAAAGAAGGGGAGGAAGAAGAGAGGAAAGAAAGAAAATGTGTATTTTTTCATTTTCATTCTTGTTCTGTTAACTCGCAGGACTAGATTTTCCTGCTTTTTACTGCACTTGAATAGTATTTACACAACATTGTGGGTTGTATAAATTTTTGTGGGCTTGTCTGGGATGATATTCTTTCTATGGCAAATGTGTCCTGAGTTTCAAAAAAATCTTACAAAAAAGACTTTAGTGCATAAGCTAGTTGTATGCAAGTGTCTACCTATATAGAGTACTAAAACTTATACACATTTGCTCATTAAATATATATTGAGTGACCCCCACTGTGTGATGAAAAATCAAAGCATTCACCGTTCTTTGGAGAAGACAGTGTATAGGTGAAGCACATAAATGGGGACATAAGCAGGGCCACATTATGACTTCCATGGCCCTCATCACTTTTAATTTCATTGGTCCTTTCTCCCCTTAAAAGTACAAAAAATTGTATTATATGAGTGTGCCAGTATATAGATAAATAGAAGCCAGGCTGGATTATATTCTTTTGGTATGTGACTAGTTTTAAAAGAAAGTTAAATATTTTCATGGACCCTCAGAGTATTGCGGCCTCCACGCATTGTGTCAACTGTGTCTAGTGTTGGCAAATCAGCCCCGGAGGCCATTAGGAGGATTTGCACAGGTGACGTTTGAGGTGACACTGAAAGGATAGGCAGGAGTTACCAGACCTGCAAGAGGGAAAAGGCAGTTTTAGGAAGAGAGAAAACAGGCAAGACTTTAGAAGTACAAAGACCAAAGTGCAAGGCCTCATCAGGGTCCCTAAATGGTAAAAATGAATTGGGAACAAAGGCCAAAATATGAAGACTCTTGTGTGCTGTTCTAAGAATGGTGAGGAATTAATAGGGGCAGGTGGAGAGTAACAGGACCAAATATGCTTTATACAATGATTACACTGGAGTGATTAGAAGGATATGGGACTATTTCAGAGACACCGAAAAGAACCAGTGTAAGAAATAATGACAGCCCTAAGACAACGCAAGTTAGAATGAGGAAGGTTTCAGTGGACACAGGTTGTTCAGTTGGGTAAGAAGAAGGAGGCAGAAGTCTCGGTACTTATTTATTCCCATCTTAGTTAGCCTTTTAGTCCTTGACTATTCATCAAACATACAAGAAATGAAAGCCATCAACCAACTCGGATATGGGAAGTGGCTTCTCATGTGTCTGCAATATTGTTCCAGATCATGCTCCTCTTTATCTGGCTGTTGTAATTCCTTTGCACCTTTTCCCCTCATCTTTCATCTCTCCTGTTCCGATATCCTGTTTAAATCCACTTCTCTATCTCTGAGGCTTATCAGCGTCTTGGTTACAATTTTGTACTTGACCTTTTGACTCTCCACCCCCAGTCAAAACGCGAAGTACCTCTGGCTGCCTCTTCCTGCCCTTGGGTCCAGCCCAACTCAGTCTGCACCCTCTGACCTGCACGTGGGGGACGGTGTCGGGCTTTTCTGTCTTGTACTGGCAAATGGGAGCAGCACTAGTAGAGACAGATAAAAGAAGGTGAGGACCAATTCGAGGGCAGATAATTTCTTCCGTTCTGAGTACGTTGAATCTGAGGTACTCCAAGGGCAATCTAACAGACATTAACCGAAGCAATCACAAACATGGTCCTAGAATTTAGCAGAATGCTTTGTTAGGAAGGAAGAAGTGTGTACGTAAAGGAATTTACATAATAGGCCTCAGCCTAGTCTCAGCCCAGCCATTCTCCCCGACTGATAAGCATGCCCCTCTACACCTAACCTCCTTATATACACAGTATGGTTTATGCTGAACACCTACTCTGGGAGCCTGGAATTTCGATACTTGCTAGGCGGTACTAGCCCCCATTAAAAACCTTGGGCCCTAGGACTGTAAGGAATTGTGTCTGATAGACAACTCTTCTTCCATGCTGTCACAATCAATGCTGGATGAACTAAATGCGTCTTGTGTGACTTCTCTGAGACAGGGCTCTTGGAAGCTTGCCAGGTTTCCTCCACATTTTGTTCCAGGCACTTTTTCTCTTTGTTGATTGTGTTTACGTTCATTCCCTGCAATAAATCTTAGCTGTGAGTGCAACTGTATGCTGATTCCTGTGAGTTCTAGTGAATCCACCGAATCTGTGGGTGGCCCTGGAAATCCTCACCGTGGAAATTTTTACTTCTAATCAATTAACTTTGGTAAAATAAAAAAAAAGAAAATCAACCTTATGCTAACTTCAGAACACCTACCAATTCAGTACTGGGAATAAAAATGTAATTGAAACCAGGCAAGGGGGCATACACTTGTAATCCTAGCATTCTGGGAGACTGAGGTAGGATTGCAAGTTCAGGCCCAGCCTGAGCAACTTAGCAAGACCTGGTCTCAAAATAAAAAAGGGCTGGGGATGTAGTTCAGTGTAAAGGCCCCTGGGTTCAATCTTCAGCCCTGAAAATAAAATGTGATTGATCCTCTCCCAAGTTTCACAGTTAAAGTGGGCTGGTTGGGTAAACTGATCTTAATTTGTTAGACTAAAAATATTATTCTCCCTTACCCTATAGACAGAAATGAAGATACCTTCTTCCAATGGCACAAGTACACTGCGACAAGAGGAAAGCAGTCAAGGGACAAGGGTGATACGCAAGGGAAGAGTAAAGAAAGGCTCCCAAATATGTTAGAAGCAAAGTATATTTAGTTAAGAGGCAGGGCTGGGGATATGGCTTAGTAATAGAGTGTTTGCCTACACATGCATAAAACCCTGGGTTTGATCTCCAGCACAGGAAAAAAAGAAGAGTAATGGATTTGCCTGAAAACAAACAAACAAAAAAAAACTACAAAGAAATGATAACAAAAACAGAGGTATTGTGAGGATTATGATTATTCCCTTTGTAAAATTAAGAATACAAGATTTTTGGCATTGGATACAGGACCTCAAATAACACTGTTAAGAAGCTAAAGGTTTAAGGAAGTTGTATTATCAAAAAAGTCCTTGAGGTCTGCTGTAGAGAACTATGACTGTTCTGCATTATGACAGTCCTTGAAGCAACCACAAACAACATGTTAAACACATGCATCCCCTCAACCCACTGCCCACCATCACCTCTCCCTGCACCAGCAGGGAGACCTTCCCTCCATGCCTTTCTGAAGGTGGCCCTAACTCAGGACCTCAGTCGGCCAAGTGGACTGACCAAACAATTTACTCTACATCCAGAGAAGTAACTCAAGAAAGAGAATGCTCATGCAACTATTTCTATGTTTATCCTGCTAGGCTTGTTCAGCAATACCTTGTTCAGCAATACATGGCGTACACTCAGTATCAGTAACAAAGGCACACCACTTCTTTCCCTTTTTTTGGTTTGATTTTTATCCTCTTCACTAGAGGTAAATAGAAACTTCTTTTCTTTTTTATCCCAGAAGCTGTAGGATGGTGAAGAGTCAAATTTAAACCTGATCAAGTCCAAGCTAATGGAAGAATGCACACCACCCAGAGAACCTGGGCTTAGTAGCTGAACCATGGCATTTCACAATACAGAAGTTATATGTGATTTGGGATTGCTTCTCACTGAGAGAGTGTGAACATATTAGAAATTACATAGAAAATAGTCAGATTAGGTTAAGTAGGAGCACTTTTACAGTTCCATGTATGAGAGGCAATGTATATGTAGTGACAGCCAAAAGGATTACTCCAACCTCAAATGAAGTGTTAATAGAAAAAAAGTACATCTGAAGTGATTATTTTCCAGAAGAAAGGTGATGATACTGTTTAAAAAAAGAAAAATATAAGGCCAACTCAGTCTCCAGAGGTTTAATATTTAAAACTTGCTAAAAGTAATTATGGACCCCCAACTCCAAGGGTAGTATAATCAAGGACTAACATATACTCACTGAAAAGGACTCACAGGCTGTCCCTCGAGGCTGAGGAAAGAATCGCGCTGACACCTATCGGCGTGTCCATTGGAACACAGAATGATACTTGCAATGATAGACAGATCTAGTTTCCCAGGAAATCATGTTCTAACACAGACACCCAGGTCTCTGGTTTCCAGTGTTACACAAGATTGAGGGAGAGGCACCAAGGGAGCCTGCTAGCTCCTTCATGTGGAATGCTGTTTCCACAGATTTCTCCCGCCCTCGCCAGAGATTATTCAAATGGAGAGACACATGAGTATTAAAAGTTGATTAGATGGTCTCATCCGGGAGTAATACACATGAAAATGCCTCAGACTCAACTTATTAACTCATCTTTAACACAGCATCTTCAGACACCCCGTTCCATCTCGGTTTCTGGATTCATCATCCAGAGTCTGCTTCATATATTTCACACACAACCCTTTTCCCCATTCATGAGACACAGAAGATTATTTGCATGTGGAGATTATGGTAATTACAAAGATATGATAAACCAGACTTATAAAATTTGAAAAATATCTTCAGGCAGGAAGAAGCAAATTGGACTGCAGTTCTCCCAATGCGTTTTTACTTCTCCAGAATGCAGTGTAGTGAGAAAAGCACAAGCTTTGGAGGTTAATGACTATGCAGTAACCTATTCTCTTGACTTTGCCAATTACTACAATAAGTGACAATATTTAGAGGAGATGTTGGGAGGTTTAAGTTTATGAATCCATGTTAAAAACGGAAATGAATACAACCTAAAAGTGATTAAGAGTAAGGGTCATAACAAAACTAACTGCAACGAGAAAAAACTGGGAAACAAGAAAAAGGATAAAAGAATATAAATCCAAAGGAGAGCAGCTGGGAAGCTGGCAATCTCTAAACAGAAGTTTGCAAGACTGTCATACTATAAAGAACAAGCTCTATGGACCTGACAGAACATAATATTCAAGGGAAGCATTTCAAACCATTTGTTCCCGTCTATATTAGAACCACAAAGGGTACAATCATTGCTAAATGGAAGCTACAAATAGATTAATAGGCTTTTATATTTATCAGCCTTGTTTATTGGGAAATGAATGAATACATTAAAGAAAACCCTTCTTTGTTCTCAACTGGGATACCAATTTACAAAATTAATTAAGCCACCCTGCTGCTGTCAGGGAATTTTCCATACAGTACACATCCTAGCTCTGTTTCAAGTGTCTGTTTGGGATTTCTTCTCATCTTGGTAACACTATCATGTCTTGTAAAGGACTAAGTCAAACAAAGAATCAATATGCTTTTATCCCTTATCCCAACTTTATTTGCATTTCCTTCTTCATTGGTTCTCCAAATTTTCCTAACTGATTGGACCAGGAGAGGTAGACTTTTCTAAAGAATAGTCCACATAAGAAATAAATGCCAAATTAGTCTCTCATCATATTGGAGACAAATGGTAACACTGAAACATGTACAAGATGTATGGATTAGGCCATGAAGAAGATGTTTCAATTGGCATACTTTACAACCATGGTTTGTGTCAGTGCTCCGTCCTCCACTCAGGTGGCTCTCTCTTCCTCTATGAATATGACTTTCTACCTCTTTATACTGAAGACCAAAGATCCTTTCTTAAAAAACATTTTTACACCCAGTTCTTTCTTCCAGTTTCACCGTCATCATCCTGTGTTAAGTAACTAATGAGGACGATGATAATGACTGATAATAAAGATGATAATGTTCAATCATAATAGTTCTTTTACCAGATTTCTTTGCTTCCTATATCTCTCCATTTTCACTGTGTTCAGGAGGCTATAGCAGACCAATCTTCTTGAAATATGGAAAATGCCACTAAATTAAATCATCAAGGTATGATTGTAATTACCTAACATCCGTATGGTAAAATAAAAAATTCCTTAGTCTGGTGTGTAAAACCTTCAAATCAGGCCCAAATCAATCAGTCCTATCCTCCAAAACTGACCCACATTAATTATTTACCCCAAGATCATAACTGTTAAAAAAAACCTTTCACTTAGTGTTAAATATACCCCCTAACATCTCCCTTAATGAATTAAATAAAATCACTAATCACTAAATATAACCAAATGGAGAAATATACCTAAATCTCACAGAATCTGGCCTTGAGGCATTGTTCTCATTATTTGGGCCAATTGCTTCTCAGCTTTTTGGCTAAGATCAAGTGATTTTGCCCAAGCAGTACCACCACAAGAAAACCATGTTATATATTCATAAACAAACATGAAAGCAAGAACCGTAACTCATCAATTGATTTTTAACTTCTAAGTCCCTTTTTCATGAAGACAGGGACTGTCTGCCATGGGGAAACCTCAACACCTTCAGCACCTACAACACTCAGCACAGAAATACAAATCGAAGAATGAATATGCCACAGCGAAGCAACGATAACAAAAAAAAAATAGCTCACATATAGTCTTTGTTTTCATCTTTATTGTTAGAAATAGATCTTCAATGCATACTTTGTGTTTATATAAATTCTACATTCTCTCAAGGTTTTCTCTTTCATTTTATTTGGAGTTAATTGGCCTCCAAGTAAACTTAATATATTATCTGTGCATTTGATTCTGTATAGATCTTTTTTTTAGGTTTTTTAAACTAAATTTGAGAAACCATGCATAGTGTATACTTTACTTAATCCAAAGAATTGTTTACACTTTCAAAAAAAATCACAAAAAGTCTGAACTCAAATTAAATAATCCGTATGTCCTAAATTTCCCATGTTCCATTTCTGAATAAAGAAATGCTTGTTCAGTATTACATATTGCTTGCTAATAAATCCGATTGTCAGAGACGCAGCAGTAAATTATCTCTATTTTAAAATTATATCTTAATCTATTTTCAGAGATGATCTTGTAAATATTAAACACTGTGCCATAAGCGATATTAACCCAAAGGCTTAAATAAGAATCAAACTTGTAGTTTTTAGGCTGGATATTTTACCCTTAAAATTATATATCTATTTATACACATATGGTATGCTGCATATTAAATTATCATTTTAGGTAACTGAAATATACGTAGTAAACATTCGGCCAAACATTCTTTGAAAGGGTTAGACACCAATGTCTAGACATAGTACTAAGCTTATGAAACTTAAAAACCCAAGTAAAGTCTGCTGTAATATTAAGAAAAGAAAGATGTTTAACTCACTAAATTGTGCAAATACAAAAGTGCTTACTTAGCATGACAAAATTACCAAAATAAAAACATTTTAAAGGTTATTTGGTTCTAGCAATATTAACTATTCTGTATTTTTGGATAATTTAACATTTTTATTTTAAATTTTATATAAATTCTTCTCTTAACAAGTTAAAAAAAGCACACAAAAAATAGTTCCAACTATAATCTTATTTTTCATCCTGGTTAGCCCATCACAACTTAACAAAAGGATGTTTACTCAGCTCTATTAAAATACAGTATTTGAATAGATCCTATCATTTCAGCCATTGTTTGCTATACCAGATCCTAAAACAGGCTGCCGACAGATTGGGCAAGTGCAATTCTCTGACAGCCATCGGTCAATACAATGAATGTGAAATTCATGCATGCAAGGTAATTGCCTGAGCTTGTTTCCAGTTACATAGTCACTAATGCAAACACTACAGATTTTGCCTAGCTCACTGTCAGTACCACTATGCTCATAGTTCCGGGTAGAAAGATTGTCAATCTGCTCTTTGGTTAAACCGCGTATTTGATCATCACCTTCGTTTAATAAAAAGAAGTGAGCAAGGCGAAGAATAGGTAGTGTTCCAGTTTCTACAAAATTGTTTGAATTTCGTAACTGCCTACTACTTCTACTGTCACTGCTTCTGGTCTGAGGCTGAGTGGTCTCATTTTGACCTAGCGTTTCAGTGCTGTCTTCTCGGGCTTGCCTGTTTGGAGAGGAACTTCCACTGTGCTGGCTGCTATCAGCCGTACCTAAACTACTCAGTTCTGGCAAAAGCTGACCGTTCCTCTGAATCTCTGATTCAGACTCGGCCTCCATTAGAGAACTCAGTTCTCCAAACCCAGTGACAATCTCCCTAAAAACTGACCGGAGAGCCACTGAGGACGGCTCGACAAGCTCATTCTCAGAAACCCTCCGAAGAGGAACTGTGATGGTACTGACATAGGTTCGAATGCCTGACCGCTCCAAACGAGAAATAGTTCTGCGAAAGCCCCCACTATTGCTTTCAATGGTAACTGTATTTTCTGCCAGCCCCGATCTAGATCGGGTTCTATTTGCAATACTATCCCTATCCCTGTTTTCTCCAGGACGAATCCTTCTCACTTGAAGGTCCAGTGTAATTGTTGGAGGCCGCTGTGCAGTAGGCAAGGATCTGCTGGATTCTTCCCCTTCTTCTACTGTTATTCTTGACACGAGTCTTGAATTAGAGAATCGGGAATGTGCAGTGCTTCTGTGTTCTCTATCTGGCTCTGAAAAGACCTGAGTTATACCTCGTCTCCTCACGGACCTCCTGACAGTTTGCCGTGAAGGTCTACCTTCCCTGTGGGAATTATAAACAGTGCCACTCTGTCTCTGGATTGGTGAACGGCTTCGGCTACTGAAGGTAGACCGTAATCTTATTGGCTCTAATCTTTGGTTTGTATTCCTCACTGTAACATTAGTTCTAGCCCCATTTTCCCAAATATGCGCTGCTCCAAATCTCTGCCCCTCCCTTTGCCTGAGTTCGCTACCACCTGACTGTTCTGTTTGGTTACTGGAGTTACTGAATGAAGCACTAGTTCTAGGAACACCAACTGCTCTGCCAATTCTATTTCTTAACCTTCCCAGTGTTGAGAGCGATACATCAACTGAATTCTGCCTCCTTGAACCAAGCCTAGTTCTTGGAATGTTGGAATTACCACCACTGCTATTTAATGAGGTTTGGCTTCTTGTTCTCCTAGCCACAGGACTGGCTGATCTTTGTTGCCTATTTCTCGTATGATCTCTATTAATATTTGGAACTGAAATGCCCGTATCATCTTCCCCACGAATTTCAAATCCTCTATTCTCATGATTTATGTGGATTTCCAGACTAAAACGAAACTCTCCACTGTTTGGGTTTGTTCGACTCACAGCTCTCCAAGTTTGGTTCCCATTTTGTCCACTTCGAGTTGCATTGCCAGTAAGGCGAAAGGTGTTCAGCCATTCTAGCAAAGAATCTTCATTTGAACTTTCTCTAGGGACTTCTGAGTCTGGAAAGCAAATCAGATCAACTTAAAATCCATTTCTAAAATCTGTTGTTAGATCTTTATTGACAGCTTGTAAGAAAACCAGAGTTTGTTGTAAATTAAAGAACATCTATGCATTTTAATGAATGAAAAGTGGCAAAAAACCCCTGAACTTTCTAAATGAAAAGTATGTACTATAAGCATATTATAAAAATCAAAAATCCTTGCTCCTGTTTTGTTATTGACAAAATATTGAGGCAAATGAGAAATATATCCAACATCAAATTGTACATTAAATTGTTTTAATGACATACTAATACCAGTAAAATACAGTGGCAAACTTCAGGTAAAATTTGTTCTGTACCTGTGGATGAGCCGACTCAATCGACATTTTTGCAACTAAGTATTTTTTATGACCCTAGGAATTTTATATCTCTGGAACTGCCAAAAAATGTACATCTCAAGAAATCAGCTATGAATAAACTGTTGGAACCACATTAGTCATTCTTGTGTGAAGCTGGAAGACTACAGCAAGTTACTTTATCTATGGCTGTATCCTTGTCTGTAAGTTGGAGACAGATAGTATCAATCTTACAGGGTTCTCATGAGGATAAAATAAGACAGTGTATATAAAATAATTAGTATAGTACCTGGCATATAGAAAACACTAAAATAAGTGTTACTATCATATATAATAAATATATTCTCTATTCATTTACAGCGTAAGCTCCATGAAGACAGATATTTTTGTTTTTTTTCTTAATGGTATGGGGGGGATCAAACCAAGGGGAACTCTACCACTGAGTTACATCTTGGTCCCTTTTTTAATTTTTTATTTCAAGACAGGGTCTCACTAAATTGTCCAGGAGGAACTTGAACTTATAATCCTCTTGCCTCAGGCTCCCAAAGTGCTGATTTATAGAAGTATACCACCGTGTCCAGCGTTTTTCATTTTAGTTATTGGTAATCTCCAGCTTCTCTAATGGTATCTGGTACAAATCAGACTCTCAATATTGTTGAATGAATCAATTTGGAAATCAGTACATCCAAGATAAACTTCTTTGACAATGATATGGACACTGTGCAAAGCCTAAAGTTTCCAATTTATGTATCTGTAACCAGTGCATCGTATAAAGTGGAAAACACAATGGAAAGCATTTTTAGGCACATTAATTATGGACTTCAACTTTAAAGTTTGTTTTTCTCAAAAATAACTATTAAATGAGATTTCTTTAGTTTCAATTCATTACTGAAATCTCTCTCATAAACACTTTTTAAAATGATGAGGTTAAAGCTGTACATTAAGTCAATAAAGAGCAACCTTAGCCACAGTCTAAAAATCATGAGTATAATTTCCATTAAAACATATTCAAAAGACCAATATTATAATTTACATCAATATAACTTAATATACATATCTGAATACAAAAAAGAAAAATGGGTCAATATCCAATTTCCATTTTAGTCTAGAAAAGATACAAGTAAAAGGAGAGTAAAAATTAACCATTCTAAGCCAGGTGTGGTGGTGTACACTTGTCATCCCAGGCAGGAAGACTGCTGCGAATTTGAGGCCAACCTGGACTACATAGTGAGTTCAAGCCTAGTAAGACCATTTCAAAAAATAAAACAAAACAAAACAAAAACAAGAAAATTAATCACCCTAATTGCTTCTTCCTTCTTTGATTAACTACAATGCAGTGATGATGGTGTGTCTGAAACAGTTTTGCTCTATCTTATTCTCGTACTATTGTAAAAGCACTGTAAATGGCCTTGGGGACGACCTGGCATGTAGGTACCTGGGGGAGCCTACTGTGGCTGTAACTTACCATGATTGTGCTGGCACAACACTGTCCCAGAAACCTTTCTGCAATAATGGAGATGTTCTGTATTTGTGCTGTCCAACAGAGAGGCTACTAGTTACACGTCACTATTGATCACCCAAATGTGGCTAGTATGACTCGTATGACTACATTGTATTCACAAGCAGCTAGTAGCTACTGCACTGGACAGCACAGTTACAGAATCACTCAACTAGCTCTGTGGGTCTCAGGAAGATTTGCAAGACAAAGCATGCCTGCCCTTCTTGGGCTGTTAGCATAAGAGAGAAAGGAACTTCTTACATCTCACTGAGCCATTGCATTTTGAAGGATTTTTTTTTAACTACTTCACTATAATCAATACAATGATTTGATATAATATGTGAGATTACTACTAATGAATACTTCTGGGAAGAGAAATAGAACTGGTTAGAGAGACAGAGAAGTTGGGTTCTACTTGTAACTCTACATACTTCTATTAGTTTTTTTTTTTTAAGTACTCTCCTTTTTTATAAGAATATTTTATATTATGGCTTAGTGTTTGCTCAGTGAAATAACAAAAGACATCAACAAATAAAGAAATAAAATTACATTTCCTGATTGTCAGTCTTTCTGTATTGCTCCATATATAAATTTTAGGAAGCTTAGCTACATGATGGTAGAGAAAGCAGTGTGTGCGCTTCAAGATAAAAATGAACTATGCTATAAATAATATATATGTAATAATAATATAGCACACACATATATATATATTTCTTGAAGGCAATCCATGTGTGAAGTCTTTTATTCATTCTTCTGTACTGTCTAATGAGACTGCTTTGCATATAATACATAAATATTATCTGAATGAATATAACATCAAAGCTGGAAAACATTAAAAATAAACATGGAAGATACAGGCTGGAGATTTGGCTGAGTGGTTAGAGTGCTTGCCTAGTGCTCGCTTCGGCAGCATGTATACCAAAATTAGAGTGCTTGCCTAGCAAGCACAAAGCCCTGAGTTCATCCCTGGCACCAAAAAAAAAAAAAAAAAAAAAAAAAAGGAGATACAGTATTTTCACTCCTGCAACTGTTGCAGCCAAGCCTGTTCCTGTGGAAAGGACCCCCCATACCTCTGTTATGTGTCTCATTGCTCAAGTCAGGCTGAGATGCCAGCTGCTCCTTTACGCCATCTAACCGCTGCTGTAGTTCTTCTGATGTTACTTCTCCTGAAACAATGAAATACTGTGTATCGAAAAATTTTACATTGCTAAGTTTTATGAGAACTCATGATGGTTAAGACCATCTTTAACAAACTATAAAACACAAAGTCTTAGTATTTTCACATGTTCTATAAATCGAAGACAGTTAAAATTTTCAACTGACACAAATATATTTCAATTTGGTTAAGCATTTACTACTGTTTTATTAAAATTTACTAAAATAAGATTAAATTTGATAAAGCACCCTCAGTTCATATATATGGAACCCATGAGCTATTAATTCTGTGCATTTTTGTCAGTTAAAAAAATTTAGAAGGGAATTTTTATACAGAAAACTTCAAGTTTTTGTTTGCTTGAATTTTATCCCAATATTTCATTATATGGACCATCAACAAACATACAATATATAAAGATACAAGTTTCAGTTAGTTTCATTTATAAAATGAATTTGTGAAAAATTCAAGGAGCACATTGGGCTTTGGGGGTATTTAACTGAATAAATAAATACCTCAAAAAGTTAGAACTGGGGCTTAAATATTTTATTGGTACAAATATTACTTAGAACTAGGACTATATATGTAAATATTTTACACTATTATGCACATCAATCTGCTATTTTAGCATTTGTATAATATGTCCAATATATCTAATATTACCTACTTATAAAATACAGAAGTAAAAAAATAAAATACAGAAGTAAGCCAGTGATTTTCCTTTGTTATATTAACAAGTTTTTTTTTCTTTAGTAGTCCATGTTTGCAGTACACAATGATTACATTCACAGTGGGGAGTTGATGCATGTACCTAACACATCTTAATTTTTTTAAATCTCCTTTCCCTCCCTTTTCCCCCTCACCTCCCTCTATCTCTTGGTTCCATCTTCCGTTTAAACTCACAAAAATACATAATATTTTGGGAGAGATGAGAGTGGGAGGCGGGAGTTTCCTTATTTCGAAATTCCTCCTCTTATTCATAAAAAAGGTGTCTCCTCTTTTACCCATTCCTTACCAGGGGTGCCTAAAAGATTATGATCTCTCATTAGCCGATATTCTTCATCATTGAGTTCATTAATAAACTGATAATAGGCTTCTTCTCTAAGGAGGCGCTCTTGCTGCCATCTTCTCTCATTTTCACGATGATTATGGTTTTGAGACGAGGTTTCTTCACCACCACTACCTGAGCTAGATCTAGACTGATTCATACTGAGGCTCTTGGCTTCCTGTTCAAACAATATATACAGAATTCAAGGAGTTAGTTATGGACTACATATGGCTTTGGATTTTTAACTCACAGTTTAAAAAAAAAATTTGTTCCTTACTCACATATTTTATTTGCCAAATCTTACAGTGAGAAACTTACACATAAAATGAAAAACAACTTCTAGGACAGAGAACACAACTGGATCTACTACTTTGCCTAAAGCCATTGTTTAGTGAGACAGAATTGAGTTGAACACAAATTTCTCACATCTGAATACCCAACTGATTACCTTTTTTTTTTTTAAGTTCTTTAACTCTCTGGTAAAGTTGATCTAAAAGTCCTCGTTTGTTTTAAATATCTGAGTACTTCATGTTAACAAAAAAATTTTAGGATTGAACTGTTCATGTTCTTTATCTAATAAGCAATGGGTTATTGAGAGAGTACAATTTACATTTATTTCTAGCAAGATACTCCTTCTAAAATAAGGCTTATAAATGTAATAATACCAACTTTGTTCAGGTAAAAATAATTAAGCCTATTATAATTACTACAGAGCCTTGAGGTACTCTCCCCTTAAAACCTAACAGGAAGACTTTGAAACCCAGTAGGAAACAATATATCATGCACCATGCACAGCTCTGAGGACTGTGAGAGGGCACCAGAGCATTCTGTGCTTCATAGGATCAAGCCTTATCCCTCAGACTGGAACAGTTACTTCCAGGGGTCTGTGAGTACCAGTGAAACTTTCTGACATTCTAGGTAAATGTTACTTTTGGATTACTTTCAAATGTCATTCCCGAGACACTTAGTTTTTTTTTTTTTTTAAATTTTTTATTTTTTCTGGTTCTGGGGATTGAACTCAGGGCCTTATACTTGGTGGGCAAGCACTCAAAGCACTGACCTAAATTCCCAGCTCCAGAGAGATGCTTAGTTTTAAACTATAAGGAACTCAAGGGAGGAAACTGTTTGTCTCATAAATATTTTGGAATGTTGTAAACAGATCAGTTTAGTAAGTCACTAATGAAAGAGTTGCGGGGTTGGGGATTTAGCTCAAGTGGTAGAGCATTTAGCACAGGGTCCTTCGTTCAATCCCTGGCATTTAAAAAAAAAAAAAAAGAGTTGTCACACTCACTTGAAGAAAAAAAAGTTTTTAAATCCAGATGCCCAGATCTTGTCCCCAACTCTTGGTTAGAATTTTCCAAGGTAGGTCCCTGTCTATCATCACTAGCTAATCTGGGTGATCTATGGGTCTAATAAACTATTCTTTGACAATCTCTCCTTTGTCACTAAGTGGTATGTGTTATGGAGTATCTGACTCAACAGGAGCTGGAGCTCAAATGGCCAGGCTGCCAGGAAAGCAACTGTTCCAACTCCACCTCTAGAAATACACTGGGAGTTTAATAAGCAACCTGCTGTAAAGTGAAGTTGGCCTAGGAGTCTAAACTAGGAATAAGCAACTATTCGCATTCACACATAGCCTTACATTAAATAACAAATTCAAGATTGTTATGATGGTTATTACAGTATAACTTTGAAAGACCTAGTAACAATATACTCAAATGCTAAGTGACATTACTAAAAACTCAAGATTTTCCATTTCCAGAACAACCAAGATCATAAACAAGCAAGAAAGATATTTGGTAGATATAGCAGTAAGGTGATTTTTGTAATAAAGTTTAAAAAGTTGAAACCTAACATAAAATCAGGCTATCCTAACATCATTCAAAACTTACTCTTGTACATTTTACCACAATGAAAGTGAATACCTTATTTTCCTTTCAACATACTTTTAACATATGGAATGGTACCCCTCCTTCAGTTGTTTGTGCCTTTTTTGAGAGCTGCCCATCTGAAGCAACAAAGAGAGTTGTGTTATTCAATGAATTGTCTCTGAATACCAGTAACATCTGGTAGTGTCCCAACTCTGCTGCAAAGCCAAAGCGAATTCTCCAGTGCGTTTTGTTACACACCTAGAATAATACCCCCATACGACTGGGTCATGAAAATCTCCCGCAAGGCTTTTCTCGCGCAGCAAGCTCAGGCCCAGCCTCCTACACTGTCATTGCTACTGGGATTATGCCTTCTCCTCTCTCAAAGGCCTTCCTCCTTAGCACGTTCCCGTTCAGATGGAGCTAGTGTTAGGTGTCTCCCGTTTACTTCTAAACCTTCACTTTCTTGCCACCCCCGCCCTCTGTCCAGCTACTGGTTCTTTTCCCAGCCGTTGCAACAGAAGCTCCAGCCGGGAGATGATTTCCCCACTACAATAAACACAGTGGACTCGGGGGGCCAACCAACCTCTTCTCAATGGAGACTCAAGTAACGCTTTCCTTAGCGACCCAGATGCCCACCCGGCAGCAGGTGACAGGCGGCACTTCCGAACCAATCACCGGCTAGCGCAGCTCATTCGGGGAGCAGTTAACCAATCGGAAGAGAGGCAGGACCCCCAGGATGGCCTGCTTTCCGCGCGTTTCCCGGAAGTAGTGGGGAGACCCAGAACTGTGCCCCCAGCCCACCTTGCCAGGAGCCGGACGGCCCCGTCGCCCGCGGAGAGTCGTCGGTGGGTGACTGTCCTCTCCGGCTGTCGCTGGGAAGGGAAGAGGCTGCGGCCTCCGGAGGCCGCTGCGCCCTCTAGATGTCCACTTAGGAGAGAAGCCGGATGCTCGTGCGGCAGCTCGGAGTAGTCCTGCCGGAGGGGAAGCTGTGGAGCAGCCGCGCCAGGCCCCAGCTTTTCTCTCTACTTCCCTCGGCCAGGCCGCAGAGGGAAGACCGAGCAGCGGGCCGGGAGCTCGCGAGTGCGTCTGAAAGTGCGTCCGGCAGGAGCCACGGCGCCCGGTGCCGCGTTCCGTCTTCCCGAGGGCGCCGTCACAGAGCCACCTAGAGTCCAAATACCCCGCTGCTCCCAGCGCTGGCAGCCGCGTGGCCAGCCTGCCTTCCGCGCTTGGGAAGTACCAGCACCTTTGCGCTTTGGTGTCGTTGCTTCTTTGCCGAGCCTGGCGACGGTACAACCCAACAGCATGTTCAACTCGCTTTACTGTCCCGGTATAACATACAAACTCCAGCCAGGCCATTACCTGGCTGGTACCTGGAAATTACAAACCCTAATAATTTCTGAAGTGCCTGTATTCGTGTTAGTTTTGTTTGCTTGGGTTTTCCTGCAGAGAAAGCTATTTAAAGCTTCCACCATTCTTCTTTCCTTTTTTTCCCCGAGGTGTGAGATTATAAAACTTGCCATTAGTTAAGATCTTGATCCCCCCTATCCAAATGACCTAATCACTGGACAGTCCTTACACTGCTGTTATACTCATCCTCCGTTCTATCATTCATTCTTGTGTTAATTTTTTTTTTTAATACTGGGGATTGGACCCAAAAGCTACATCCCTAGACCATTTTTATATTTTTTATTTTGAAACGAACTCCCTTAGTCGCTAAGTTACTCAGGTAAGTATTGAACTTGCTATCCTCCTACCTCAGCCTCCCAGAGTGCTGGAATTGGCAGGTATTGCATTAACGTTTGAGGAGCTCCTACGTTCCCATCATTATGCTGGGCGCCAGGGCAACAAACAAGAAGCAGTCCTTAGTATCGGTGTAGAAAGAATAATGTATGGCCATTTTTAAAAATCAGCATTTTGATACAGATGATGAAACAGGAATGTGTAAGTAAAGCAATCTACAAGATCTGTTAAACCTTCTGTTACATACTCCTTACTGGCTGATCTTGCACTGTGGAGCTACTAGAAGTTCCTCAACAATTTATGAACTCCTAAGCAACCCTGTGATGCTTAATGTAATTCTCAACTTGATTGGCTTTAGAGATGCCAAGGAGATTAGTAAAGCACACTTCTGAGTGTGTCTGGGTGTTCATGGGGGGTGTGACCTTGGGGGCTATATCTGGCCCGGTTCCCTTCCTCTCTGGCTCTTCCTCTGCTCTTTGCTTCCTGGCTGCCATGAGGTGAGCAGCTTTCCTCTGCTGGGCCCTTTCACCATGATGTTTCTGCCTTGAAGCTAGCCGACCATGGATTGAAAACCCTGAAACAGTGAAACAAAATAAACCTTTTCTCCTTTAAAGTGTGTGTATCAGGTATTCGTCCCACCACTGAAAAGCTGGTTAATACAAAGATGGTCAATTAAATAAGTATGTGAATAAAATTGAAAGTTAGTAAAAGGGTACTTCCAAATGACCACTAAAGTTTACTTATCACTGAAATAAGGACTGTAAACTAAATGTAAAAGCTTTGCCCAGTGTGGTGGTGTACATCTGTAATTTCAGCACTCAGGAGGCTGAGGAAGGAGGATCGCCAAGAGTTTGAGGCCAGCCTGAACTACATAGCAAGACTGTTCCAGAAAAATAAAAAATTTAACAAAACCTGAAACATAACCAAGGCATTAAATTTAGAACCGAGCTATCTAATTCATTTATTGGTCATCCCCATCCTTCCTACCCCACCCACCAAAACCACTAATAATTCCTAATCTACTTTTTGTCTCTATGTTGCCTATTTGAACATTCAAACAAATAGAATTATGTACTATGTGATCTTTTGAATCTGGCTTCTTTCACTTAGCATAATGTTTTCACGGGTCATCATGTTGTGTGTTATATCATGTCTCAGGATTTTAGTCCTTTTCTATATATAAAACTATCCTCAAACACTCTCCTGATGACCGGTCTTGGGTTGCATTATTCTGAAGCAGGACCTGAGACAAGGATTCTTGTTCTAGTATCTCACTAAATGAGGGCTTTCTAAAGTGTGAGAAGAGGAGAGCAGGATCGGCCAAGAAGACAAAAAATAAGAAGCCTCCACTCATCCTACAAAATCCACTCCAGGTGTTGCCTGTGAAGGTCAGCTACATGTCCCTCCAGGCCAGTCTGTTACTGGGTGAGATCTTCAGGGGCAGGCAAAGGTAATCGCAGCCTCATGGGTGAAGTGGATCATGTTTTAGCTGAGGAAAATTCTCTAGAGAAGGAGGCAGCTGGGATTGTTATCCAACACAGCTGGAATATATATACAAAAAGTGCTTATGAAGTGGATACGGGCAGGGCATGGGAACATTCTTGTCCATTTGATATTGCTTAGATCACGTATTTCTCATATGAAGTTTATCTGACAAGGCTCTCCAGGTTCCTTTTTTCTTCTTTGTGCTGTGAATTGAACCCTGGGTCTACCACTGAGCTATGTCCCCGGTTAATTTTTATTTTGAGACAAGATCTTGCTAACTTCAGGCTGACCTTGTGATCCTCCTTCCTCAGGCTGTAAAGTAGCTAGGATCACAAGGGTGTGCCACTTGCCCAACTTCTCCAAAATTCTTTTATTGTTGTTGTTTTGTTTTTTTGAGACAGGCTGGCCTTGAACTCATTATATAGCCCTGGCTGGCCTCAGACTCATTAGGATCCTCCTACCTCAGCCTCCAGAGAGCTTGGATTACAGGTGTGCCCCACCATGCCTGGCTTTCCAGAATTTTTCTTAGTCACAATTTTGGGGGAGTTTTTATAAGAGGAGGATAATGAGATGAGCTATATTCCCCACTGCTGCAGCTGATCCCAGC
The DNA here is from genome assembly GCA_004026905.1 of Hystrix cristata. Taxonomy (NCBI): domain Eukaryota; kingdom Metazoa; phylum Chordata; class Mammalia; order Rodentia; family Hystricidae; genus Hystrix; species Hystrix cristata. The sequence goes on along the minus strand of PVJO010003915.1, from coordinate 53,793 downwards.
ACCATAGCTGATACTCATTAGCTCCACTACCTTGCCCAGATTTCCATCTACTTCAACTAGCCCTTCTGCAGTCAGTGACTCGACTGATGGATTGAACTGGTTACTCATTCCTAAAGGATTTAAGACCCTGGCAATTCTGTTTGTATCACGCTGTAATTGCTGCACATTCCTGTTTACATTTACAACTCGACTAGGGAATACCAAGGACTGCTCAGTGAATCTCCTGAGTACCCAATATATCCTCTCCCCTCATTATGTAGCAGCAGCCCTTTACCTCCTTCTGAGAGTTCGCATGCTGGCACTAGGAGCCCACAGTCACCAGAGAATAGCAATAACTACGTTCTTTGATGGCAGGACCTATAGGCTAGAAGAACCTAAAATTGTGGGAAGGAAACACATATTTTCCAAATGTATCACTGGGGGAGATGGTGAGCAGGCCACTCGCACTTTTCTTTCTTTTTTTTTTTTTAACTCAATCTCAGTATCCATGTCCTCTATGAACTGAGGACACAGCACCATATAATGGCCATTGGCTTAAGAGTTAACCACAGGAGTTATTTCTAAGGTGGGGTCTCAGTTATGACTTTCACTCATCATTGCTCCACTCTTACCAATCTGATAGCTTCCAAGTGGTGTGGTATGTCCAGTGAAGCCTCTGCTCAAGTACCTTCTTACTGGAAAGTGAGTCTCTTGGTCTGAGGCAGCAGGATGTGAGATCCTATGTCAGAATACAAGACAGCCCCCGAGTCCTTGGATAGTGGTGCTGGCTGAAGCACTGTGGCCAGGAAAAGCAAACCCATACTTGCCAAACCAAGTCCTGATGAAGGGTTACTCTTTGAGGTTGATGTGCCACCAGCAGCTCTTTGGCCTTGTTGAGAGCCCATATGTTGGTCTCTGTTGCCTACAGGTCAGTCAATAACAGGAGCTCTGTATCAGCTTGGATCGAGTACAAGCTGTTTGGTCCAGGCACAGCCCCATCTTTGCAGCCAATGCTGCAGTATTCATGAGCCCATTGTCTATGGGATGACCATAGACATAAAGGCTGCCTGATACCTGCTGGCCTAATCATCTGTCTATTTGGCCAGTTAAGGCCGCGTCTACAGTAGAAACTCTAATGGGTATTTTGTGCTGTAAAGATCCTCACACTATATACACCTCCCCGTAGGTATGTCCACCTGACTGCTCTCCAGCCTTTCCCCATCTTCTTCCAGACCCCTGACCAACCAGTTAGGTGGGCTGACACTTGTCACTGTCCATGAGTATACCCTTACCTTGGCCACTTCTAGCTCCAAACCCAGGTGATGACCAAATGCACTGCCTGCAGCTCTACCAATTGGGAGGATCTCCTTTCTCAATCTCAAGCTGACTTACCCATGAACAAAACAGGACTTTTTTTCTTTCTGCCCGCTGGTCATGGGAAACCACCCCTGACGCCACAGCTTTGAGTTAAGGGAGAGGCATTGGGGCAACAGTGGTAGGTGACACAGGGGTCTCGGCCAGCTGTTTGTAAAGCTACCTCACACGTGCTCTGATCCTGACTGAACCAAACTGCAGATATATTGGATTCCTTCCAGTGGATTGCTGCTTCTGCCTGAATTTAGGAACACAACTTGTGATCACTTAATGCCGTATGGTCACTTGGAGTCCCTTGGTCAGATGCTCAGTGATTTCCCAGGGCCCAGTATCAGGACTCGAGCTGTTATATAGTTCTCTGCTGCAGATGGCCATGGGCTTCCTCCAGAATCCTGTGGTCTGTGCTGTGACTCATCTACTGGGGCTTGCCAGAAGCACCACGTGGCGTGTTTATGTAGTACCATGGGATCTGCTGACTCACGGCCAGGAGACAGGGCTGCTTGTGCCACAGGATGTAGGTACCAGAGAGCTCTTTATTGTTCTGGCCTTCCCTAAAGGCTGGCAGCTTTCCAAGCCTGATAAATGTATTGCCAGGTCCTGTGACTATGCTGCCTCTAAAACACAAGGAACCCTACTAAACATTCTGCTGTTCTTGGTGGTAAAAATGCAAGTTACAAGAATTTGCCTTGCATTTTGGAGGGGATGTTCCAGAATGCCTGAGACCACTGGATTCTTAAAAACTTCACTGATATGGCAAAGTCTGTGAATCTTTATAACTTTATCTCACATGCCCTGGAGCAAATATATCTAACCAACACATACAGAGTATTTGCCAGTTCTGGGAGCAGTTACCTAAGGACTAGTTAACACATGGTTTCATCAGTATAGCAAATAATGAAGCACCCTGCTGAATGTCTAGGTGCCCAAGAGCCTTTGGACAATAAATGACAGAGCATAGAGCAAGGGTATATCACATCCACGCCATATGGGTGCAGAATGCTTCTGATCCTTTCCTTCGTGAATACAGAAAAGAACATGTCAAAATCCACTCATGCACAAATTTGTCTATTTGAGAAATGTGCAAGTTTTGTTCTTTCTTTGCAGTTTTTTAAATGCATAACTTTTAATTGTATCATTTCACACTTTCTTAAATATATGCACACTCCCATGGTACCACTATCCCAATAAAGAGATAGAACATTTTCAGCATTCTGGAAAGTTTCTGGTCTTGCTTCTGCCAAGTCAATACCCTCTAGTGGCAACCACCATTATGAGATGTCACCAGAGAGTGACTATTTTTGCCTGCTTTTGTACTTCATGAAAATATAATTATACAGTAGGAATTCTTTGGTGTCTGGCTTCTCTCATTTAACCTCATGTCTCTATTTTGTTCATTTTCACTGGTGTGTAGTATTCCATTCTGTTGCATAATAGTTGATGGATATTGGGGATGTTTTCTTTTTAATCTGTTATTAATAACCTGCTATAAACAAAGTTTCTAAGCATGTGCTTTGTTTGAAAAAACACATTTGCAAATCACAATAGCTGTACACAGTACCAAAACTATAATAATATGCTCCAGTAAAGATGCGAAATCTGACAAAGTAGCTGCAATGCTGCAATGGGCCAATATTTGGCTAAATTCATAGCAGTCTACTGTCCTACACTACTATTCACCCTGTTTTGCAGAAATCAGACTGAAAAATTAAATAGGGGTATGACAGGAAGCAGGAATATCTGCATTCTTTAAGTCTCTGAGGATGGTGCTCATCTGCCCTTCTTCTAGCCTGTGATATCATTTTTGATTTACTGTTTTGGTGGGAGAGAGGCAGTTTCAAGGACTATAACCTGCATTTTTCTGCCACAAGAGCCCTCGTTCCATAGCCCAGGGAGCCTAAGAGAGAATTTTGCCAACCGCTAAGTCTTTCCACTCTCCACGAAGGAGCCAGGCAAGAGAACCGCAGGCTGGGGCCGTGGACTCAGTGTACCTGCTTCACACAAATTTGGCTCAGAATGCTAGTCACTACCTGGCTCGCATTCAGTTCTGGCTCTTAAGGATGCAGCTTCTCTTTAAGTTGATGAGTTGAGCTTAGGAAATGACTTGGGTCTGGAAACTGGACAAGAGATCATGACTTTCCATTGGGATGCTCGTCATTAGCCTTCTGCTGACCTATGATTAATTATGAGTTATCTTCTACTTCTGTATGTTTAGCACAGTTCTTTCTGGCTGCTCAGCTCTCTTGTCTCTAGCAGCACCATATTCTATTAATCCTCTCTGTTATGGTTTGTGTCTAGATGTCCCCCCAAAGCCTCATGTGGTAAGAGGTGGCTGGATCTAGAGTGTGTGATGCTGGGATTAAGGGTGTATGATCACTAAATCAATCCACTGATTGGTTTAGCACCGCCCTAATCCTAGCAGCCTGGATAAGATATAAAATAGAGGCAGAAGCTGGTTAGTCCCCTTGCTTGCATCCCTTGCTTACCTGGCTGTGTTCTGCCTGTTTGCCTGCCACTCTGCCTGGACCCAGATGACTGTGGACTGAAACCTCTACAAACTGTGAGCCAAATAAACCTTTCTTCCCCTAACTTTGGGTGTCTGGTATTTTGTCTCAGCAACGAGAGAAAAGTAACTAAGACACTCTCCATACATCCTCAAAGGTTGGGCCTCCTGGCTGACATTCTGACCTAACTGTCCATTCGAATTAGCGGTTCTAATAGTTAAGTACTTCTGATAGCTGGGTGCCATCAGCTGGCCTCTGCTAATCTGGCATGTCCAAATCCCCTTTACCACCAGGATCCTTAGTTCTGTGACAGCATCTCTAATCACCAGCATTAGCTGCAGAGGGCAGCTTCTTGGGGATGCTGATGCCCCTTTCACCTGTGAATTTCTTGCTGCATTAGTTACCTTAAAACCTCTTGAGGAAAGTAACTGCTCTTGTGCTTTGTGGTGGCATATAGGAAGTCCATTCTGACATGCCGTTGTCTCTCAGCTTTTTGATCCCGTTAGTCAGCTTTCTGTCACTATTGTAAAATACCTGACAAAATCAATTTATAAGAAGAAAAAGATTTATTTTGACTCACATTTTCAGGGATTCTAGTCTGTGGTCACTTGGCCCTGTTGCCTTGGTCTGTGCCAGCACAGCACATACGAGGGAAACCTGTGACAGAGGAAATTGCTCACCTCAGGGTGGCCTGGTAGCAAGGAAAGAGAAAGGAAACGGCCAGCATCTCAATATCCCCTTCAATGGCCCACTCCCACTGACATAACTTCCCTCCACTAGCCCCAACATCCTGAAGGTTCCACCACATCCCAGCAGCACCACAGGCTGTTGACCAAATTTAGACACATCAGCCTTTGGGGGGACGTATAAGATACTAATAGTAACAGAGCCCTTCCTCCCCGAGCCGGCATGGCCATTCTGACCTCTCTATTTCATTTGACGTAGGTCATTGTTTTTTTCAAGCTCCCAGCAATCACTCAGCAGCATAATGGAAACATTCCTGAAGCACTTTACAGGGAATTAACTCCTGCGTCATGGTATCATGGCCCCATATTGATAAGTTCTCCCTTACCTGGCTTTATGTTCTACCCACTGTGGTCCTACACCCTCATAGTTTCCTCCCCACGGTCTCTCTGTTTTGGCTGGTGTGATTTATCCAAGTGCCTTGCTTGTAGCCCTGTTCTACTCTTTGAAAGCAAGCACTACCCTAGTTGAGTGAAATGTGACCTCCCCCCCCCCACTCTTGGTCTAGTATCCAAAACTGGAAAATGGGAGGAGTGAAAGCTTTGTCTTCAAAGGTCTTTTTCATTTGGGACTTCTGCATGGCAGGGTACAATAGTCTTTTCATTACCATAACAAAATACTAAAGGCTGGTTAACTTCATAAAGAAAGGGGGGTTCATTTAAAGCACAGTTTTGGAGGCCAGAAGGCAAGATTGGATGGGAGCCTGATTTGTTCAGCCTCTAGTAATGGCCTGATGGCAGATGAGATCACATGTGGAAACAGGAAGCCAGAGAGGGATTCCAGGGTCAGGCTCCGGTTTTTATAACACCTCACTTTCATGAGAACTCACTGCAGGATGCCAGCATTCCCTTCTGAGGGCAGCACCTTCAGTGACCTGTGAACTTCTCCCTAGGTCCTGCCACCTCCCACACTGCCTCCCAGGAGACCAAGCTTACAACACATGAACTCTTAGGGGACAAAACACATCTGAACAACCACACAGGCAAGGAGATTATCTTCTAGCCATGGGAGAGGATCACTTCTGCAGGGCCACTGCCTCAGGGGAACATGGAGATTCAAAGGCTGCATCTACCCAGCAACGAAATATGTTCTCATTTCATAGCTGAAAGTCTCCTTTCTTTACCAGGCTCTGCCTTTTGCCTAGAAGATCTGCCTTGCCTGAGCATTTAGTCTTTGCCGTACGTCTCCATTGCAGTGCAAGTTAGACTTGTGCCTGCTCTTCAGCTCCATTTGAAGCTGGCAATGAGTCACCTGAGCTGCAGTTAGGCAGGTCCTTTGACTCTCACACTTCAGCTTTCATTCATGATTAACTGATGAGAATATGACATTTTCTCTCCTGAGAGCACTAGCAATGCCTGCCCGCAGTCATCTATTTTTATGGTCCCCTCAGTGACCACTTTCCAGTATATCTCAAACGCCAGCTGCAGCGCGCCAGCCACTGCAGTCCCTTCCACACACAGCACATTTCAGCTTACCGTGGGTGGAAGTTTGCGGACATACACCAGGGACTGTTGGCAATCCGCTGAATTGCTCATGGCCAATTGTCCAGCAGATACTCCAACCCTGGAAGTCCATCCTGCCTCCTGGAGTTCCTCTGGGGACCAAAGAACTTAGGTCAGATGCCCTAGAAACAGAATATGAGTCAATGATTCACTGGTAGTGTACGTTCTAGGAAAAATCTTCCAGTAGTGAAGGAGGAAGGACAAGACAAGAAAGAGAGTGCAAGAATTTGCAGGGGTTGGGGATTTAGCTCAAGTAGCAGAGCACTTGCTTAGCAAGTGCTTAGGGGGTTTACTTGGGAGAATTTACACTACTTCCTCTTGCCTGAATAAACATTTGGAAATCATCAATCTCCTTTTTTGGAGACATCTCTCACTGGTCTGAGTCTTGGCTATATTTTCCTCCTACATATATATGATCTTATAGTAATCTGTGTCTTTCACTTATAACACATATGATAATTACTTCTCTACTTTCTACTTATTTAAAAGGAAGAAAGGAAGGTGGGTGTGGTGGCACAGACCTGTAATCCCAGCACTCAGGAGGCTGAGGCAGCATGATCACTGTGAGCTCCAGGCCAGCCTCGGCTACAAGTGAGTTCAAAACCAGCCTGAACTACATAGTAAGACCCTGTCTCAGAAAACGAAAACAAAAACAAAAACAAAAAAAAAAAAAAGGAAGAAAGGAAAAAAGTTTTCCAAAATGCACAATATATATGGCACCCCTCTTGGTAAGGATTTCAATAGTATGCCTTAGGGCAAATGGAACAGTAGGAAAAATACATATATACAGAGAGAGGAGAATACATAGAGTATATTTCACACACACATATACACACACGTATACACTTTTTAAATCCCTCGGAGATTACTATATACTTTCAACCCTACTCTAAACACCTTAATATTCACTAGCCCGATGGTTCACAATTCTTCATATTAGAATTCTTAAAGGAGCTATTAAAAATACTGATACATGGGCCCAATTCTCAAAACACTCAGATTTAATTGGTCTGGTCTGGGATGGGGCCTAGGAATCAGTGATTTTTAAAAAATCCTCTTTAGATATATTTCCCGGGTCTGTTTTAGTGTCTGCAGTAGGCATGCAATAAATGGTGAGCGAATGAATACATGATTGACAAACAGAGAAAGATAAATCCAATTTCTCCCTATGCTGGGTATAAGTTGACATTTAACAACATTAAATCACATTTATAAATAAAATTGACCAGAGCTAATTTTCTATTTTGATGATCACAGTTGTCCCTGGAAGCGTGACGCACAGAGATGACTCCAGGGAGTCACAAATAGCCTTAGGTAAGATCCCAGAAACTCCTCACCTTTCTTGGCTTCAGCCTCTAAAAGTAATTAAGGTCAAAAGTTACCAAGTTAAACTCAGACTTATAAAAAAATAGTCTTGGCAAAGAAGTTAAAGATTAAAGCCTATTTTACTAAAAGAAGCATCAGATCCAGGCATGGTGGCACATGCCTATTGTTCCAGCAGTCAGGAGGTTGAGGCAGGAGGATTGCCGTGAGTTCTAGGCCAGCCTGGGTTACATATTGAGTTCAAGTCCAGCCTGAACTACAGAGTGAGACCCCATCTCAAAAACAAACAAGCAAAAAGACAAACAAACAAATAAAAAGAGACATCGGAACAGGAATGGACAGGTTCCTGTGAAGGTCCGTGTCAAGGGGAAAAGGACGTAAATATTTACGAGGACCTACTGTGTTGCAGACACCATGTCAGCTGATTCAGAGCAGCCCGTGGGGCGCCACATACCATAAGAGCTCAGAAAGTATCGCTGGATGGCAAGCAAATGGGCATGGGAGGGAGAGCGGCTGGAAGGGAGAATGGCTCACATGCCAGTAGTCATGAGCGCCCTGTTGAAATTATCTTCTTAAATGTGAAAGACATAATCTGGAATAGATGAGAATGAACTGGATGGAAAATGGGGAGAATGGGAGATGAGAACACAAAGGTGGAAGTACAGGGTTGTCAGGGGGAAGAAGCAAGAGAACAAGAAGGAAACAAGGTATGAAGCCATTGCATGGTTGGAAAGCTAGGTCGTGAATAAGTGGCATTCAACTGTGTGTGTGTGTGTGTGTGTGTGTGTGTGTGTGTGTGTTATGAATGATAATTGTCTCAAGAGAAGTCACAGACTTTAAAGGACCTAGGCTAGATTTGTCAAAAATCTTCCAGGGAAATATTATCACTATTATTATTATGCTGAATGTCTACTGTATGCCAGGCCCTCCACTGAACCCTTTAAGTGCAGCATCTCTAATCTGCACAACAATCTTATAATCTTGGAAAATTCCTGTACAACAAATACGAAAGTCAGGTGAATTTATCTAAGTTACGCAGGATCCCACAAATTATAAATGGAGAGACTATTGCATTATTCATATTTTGTTTTCAGAGTCAAATGGTTTAAAAAATAAAAATATTCTGATCTATTTTTTCCTCTTCCTATAGGTCATCATAGATAGACAGGTAAACTTTCTGACCAGATAAAATTACCGAAAAATTCAAACAAATTTAAGAAGACATGTAAATTCATAATTTCATTAAATTGATGATACTATGCAAAAGTTTTAAATTTAGAAATAGTATACTTCATAAATTCATTCCAATAAGCACCACTCGTTAAATTACAAAGCCTAGGTCAGAGACAAAAAATGCATGGCAGTTCCCCAGCTACATATATAGTACATTTAATCTGCAGCATATCTAAATTATTAACTGTCCAAATGTGGGTTTTACTTCCTGGGGTTTAGAGTGTGTATTAACTGAGAAAATATCCTGGGGAAGAGTGAGGCAGAAGGAAAGTAGAGAAAAAGAGGATATTCTGATAGTCAGCTAGAAATAAAGTTCCTAACTACAAATTGGTTTGGTTGGGGTCCCAAAGTTTGTAAATTGCTTACCGGAATACAACATTTATTTTTTAAGAAAAGAAAAGAAGAAAAAAGACACGTGGTGGTTTAGTTTCTAACTAGCCCACAAAACTTATTTCAGGGTAATTTCACTGACAGTTATTTTTTATTTTATTAGAGCCCCCTGCCATCCTTGATCTGTAGGGGTTTCTTCCTTTTTTTTTTTTTCAGTTTTGTCATTTGTGTGACCTTAAGCAAATTACTCACTTGCTATATGCCTTGGTTTCCTTCTCTATAAGATTAGGGTAATCATAGATTTACTTCATCCTGAGGATAAAATAAGTTAATGCTTTGCACATAGAAAAATTCAATAAATAATAGCTATACTATTATTTTCCTTCTTATATTATTATTATTTGTCTTAGGTTGGTGTATTCACTCATTTTGTGTGGCTAGAACATAATACCTGATGCTGGGGAGTTATATAAAAAAAAGAGGTTTGTTTAGCTGACAGTTTTGGAGGCTGAAAGTCAAAGATGACATAGACTCTGCTTCCTCTCTGGTGAGGGCCATCATGGTTACTTTGCAATGTCAGAGTTCTATGGTTTGGATTTTAAATATCTCCACATGTTAAAGGCTTGATCCTAGGGTAGTGATAGTGGGAGGCAATGGAACCTTTGAGAAGTGGGGCCTTGTGGGAAATCCTTGGGTCAAAGCAGCTTCTTTTAGGTCCTCAAGGAGGATGGTGGGGTCCTGGTCCCTTCTTCTTTCTCTCTTTTGCTTCCTCATCATTAGTTGAGCAGAGTTAGTCCATCACATGTTCCTACCATGATATACTGCCTCACTGAAGGCTGAAAGCAGTGGGGTCAACCAATCATGGACTGGAATCTTCAAATCATGAGCCAAAATAACCGTTTTCTCTTTTTAAATTGATTATCTCAGGTGTTTTGTTACAGTCACAGAAAACTGACCAATAAACAGAGAACAGAAATGTAATTGGCTGTATCAGAAAGAGCCAAGTGATGGGCTGGTCTTGATTTATAGCAACCTGCTCTCCTGAGAACTCAGCCCCGCTGGTAGATGAGCACTAATCCCTTCCAAGGGAGGGTGGCACCCTCATGACCTAACTACCTTCCCCTAGGGACCAAGCCTCTAGCAAATGAAGTTTTGGGGGCCATACTCAAGCCATATTCAAACCATGGAGGTTGGTCAACTTCCCCACCCACCCCCATCAAGGCTGAATCTTAGACAAGGATTCATGTGAAAATGATTTATTCAGGAAATGTTCCCTGGAAAAACCAGTATGCGAGCAGTGGTGTAGGACTGAGAAGGAAAGGAGCCTAAGCCAGGGTGCATTCTCCATTCTGACTCATTCAGAGGGGAGACAGGAAACCGTGTTGTCCCACTCAGGGACTATCAGAGCTGGAGTATTAGTTCTCATATCCAGTCATAAGGGTGGGAGTTCCCAGACATCTTCTGCATGAAAAGTAAAGTGTATTCCATGAGTTCAGGGCAACCCTATAAAGAAATAAATAAATCTGAGGTGATAAGTCACAGCGTTGATGACATCTACTATATCATCGCTGTCATCATCACCGTCACCACTCCCTCCTGTAGAACACACTAATGCCTAGTGAATGAAAGGCTGTAATAGGTTTTGGAGATTAAGAGCTGTAAAATATAGTCCCTGCCCTTCTGTACCTTAGGATCCTTTTAAAGAAAAAGAATAAACACACTAAGGTAAAAGAAGTACATGCTAAGTGCCAAAAGAGTGTAAGTTTTAAGGGAGTTCATCAGCACTGGGTGATAAGGAAAATTCTGACAGTACCTGAGCTGGCTGTCAAACATAGGTAGGATTTAGATGCATAAAGAAGAGAAGGGGAATGTTGATGGGGAAAACAGTGGAATGCTGAATATTATAGGGAACATCAATGAACTTGTTCAAATGTAGTTTTCAACTCCGAATGCACATCAGAGTAACAGTCTGACCTCTGCCCTGATTCATGTTTTATCTAGATGGCCTTGCAACCCTACATTTTGTACACAATCCTGAGCCCTTTTCAGCCTCCAATCCTGTGACGTTTACCCTGGTTCTGCCAGCCATCCCTGCCCGGGACCCTCCTCTCTCCTGAGGCTAGTCATGAGCTCCCAGGAAAGAGAAGATGGGAATCAGCAAAGATAGGAAAGCTCTGCCTGAGCCTGGCACTATGTAGGCTGGTCATGCAGCAAAAGCCTTCTGTCCTATTCTGCTAAGTGCTTTTCTTGAGCCAACAGATGAGAAGAGAGGCCGAGAGAGGCAACAGTCATTTCCACTTCAGCTCTGCTTCTCCATGCTGTGCCCTTTCCCTCCTTGGGGTGTATGATCTTGCCCTCTTCTTTCTCCTTTTTCTGGCCCTTTGCTTAATCCCTTTATCCATGGAGTTATATCCATGGAGTATATAGGTGAGGAAGAAAGAAGATTTAGGTTCACAGTTCAGGTGAACAGAATTGCAGCCCCTCTCTGGCAGCAAGCCTCAAGATTCCTTTCCTTCCTTCCCCCCAAACAGTGCAAAAAAAGTTGAAGACTATGCAGCACCTCCCACAATGTCACTCTTTAGAGAAAACTGCATAAGGTAAACAGTACAATCCTGAGGCTCCCTAGAGGATTAGGGACAATGATCTGCTGCTGCTGGCTTGGCCCTTCTTAGGAGAACCATTACTCGGTTTTCAGGCATTTTCTTGTGAACTACTTGATAAAAATAGCATTTATTAAAAACTAAATTATGTAAACTTACAAATTATATTATAAACAAGGATAATAAACACAAGGATATAACCTCACACTTATTAAAATGATTATTATCAAAAAGACAAAAAAATGGTAATGAAAGTATGGAGAAAATGGAACCCTTGCACATTGTTGGCGGGAATGTAAATTGGCAAATCCATTATGGAAAACAGTATGGAAAGGCCTCAGGGAATTCAACATAAAATTACCATATGACGCAGCAGTCCCATTTCTGAGTATATATCCAAAAGAAATAATATCAATGTCATGAAACAGTATCTGTATCTCCATATTCATTGTATTTCATTCATACATATATACATATCTTCAATGGGATATTGTTCATCCACATAACTGAAGGAAATCCTGACATTTGTGACCACATAGATAAACTTGGTAGACATTTTATTAAGTGAAATAAGCCATTTATAGAAAGTCACATACTCTTTGATCTCACATACACGTGGAATCCAAAAAAGTCCAATTCATAGAAATGGAGAATAGAAAGGTGAAGGGTGAGGCAAATGAGGAAATGTTATTAAAGGATACAAACTTTTAATTAGAAGATGAACAATTCTGAAAAATCTAAGGTAAGCAGGAGTATAATGGATGTGTTAATTTGGTTGTGTTAATCATTACGCAGTGTATACATATGTCAGATCATCACTGCATATCTAGACTATATAGAATATTTATCAACTAAATATTTTACAATTCAAAAGTAGTAAGGAAGAATGAAATGTTAGGATGATTCCCTACGTAACTCCAATGTACCCTTAATATAGAGAATCACTCTTTTATTGACTGGAAAGCTGTTCATGAGAAACTGTTTAGAAGCTATATTGGGGGCATAAAAAAGCTTGTATTGTGAAAAACTTAGCTATGTACAGCTGATTATCTTAACCTAATTTAACATTTCTACTTCAAACTGCCTTAAAGTATTTTCAAAAGTTGTGCATAAGTAAATACAGGGCCTGGATATTGGATGAAGGAGTTTGAACTTTATGCTGTAGGCAACAGAAGATCATATAGGGTCACTGAAGAGTTTTAAGTAGAGAAATGATGTAAGTGAAACAACATTTTAAAATTTAAACAAGATGTAGAGTTTCAGAGCAAGAAGGACAATATCTGATGGAACTTGACCTTGGCTTGTTGGGGGAAAGGTACTAAGAGAGAAAGAGTTCCAGAAGTTCTGGGCATGGGGTTGCATGGAAACAAACAGCCCTGGGTATTGAGTATCAGGTGGTTGGAGAGGTGACCTAACCATGTTTATGTGCAACAGGAAGAGAGCTATGTGGCACACAGGGGAGATCCAGGCTGGTACTGGAACCAGCCAGAAAAGATTTGGCTTTCCTGGGCCTGAGTACCACAGTACAGCTTGATGCAAATTGGAGCATACTGAAACCTGAAGTCAGAGTAACACATTAAACCTTGAAAAACTGAACATGAAACTAAACTGTGTTCCAATAGGTTACCTATTACCTACCCTCTTTGTAGCAAAATGCATTTGAACTGAAAAATCAAGAGTAATATGGTTATTTTAAAAAGGTATCTACTAGTGAGAAAAAAGGACATGATTATAGTACTGATTATCAATTTAAGAAGTAACGTCTTAATATAGACCACGAGAGCAGAACTCATCAACAACACATTTGAGAGATTTTTAGTTGGAGATGCCTTTAATAGGTACAGTGATGGGAATCTCTTAGATAAGACAGAGAAACCTTTTAAACTTATTACTAGTATTATTTCAGTTGTCCTTGCTTAGTATTTATTTGATGAAATTGTCTTACCATGGATAGTAAGGAAGCAAGCACTGAAAGTAGATATTGATTTTTTAAATTATCTTGCAAAAAATTAAATGAAAAAAATTTCAAACTAGTGTTATAATGTGAAAGGGGAAATCCTGTCCTCATGTCACTTCTCACCCAGCTTAAATATCATGGTCTACTATTTTTATTAGTCTCTTGCCAACAATCCAAACCTCCTTTGTCCCATTTTCCTTTCATCATACCCAGCTGGCAAGACTTCAACCCTGGATGAATCCAGCATCTGTCTTTGCCCAGCCTCCACCTGGGGTGTTGAGTGCTAGTGATGAAAATCACACAATGGGGCAGATGGATATGGATACGAATGCATAGCCGCACCTGCAAATGGGTCCTACAATTGGCCTGAAGTCCTGCCATGCTATTCTGCCAGCTATCTCTCCCACTCTACCCGAGGATTGTTTGAAACCTGTGATCTCTTCAGATATGCAATCATTGCTCTCTTTCCACTCTTTCCCCTCGTTCAAAAGAAGTGCATTTTTCTTCTGCTTTACAGAGAAAATGAAAGCCATGTGTAAAGAAACTGCATTAGCTGTCACTAGGTCTAGGGATTTGTGTGTATCCATGCCTATGTTAGGCTGAGAAACACGGCTATACTATCTTGGACTTCCTACGATCAAGAAGTGGAGTCTATTTGCCTATTCATCAATTTGGGCTGGTCTTCCAGCTTGCTTTAACTAATGGGATGTGGTGGAATTCATGTGTGAGTCCCATAACCCATGCCTAGGGAGACCTTTCTGCTGTCACCTTTGCCCTTTTATAGCATGTCCACATGATGTAAGGAAGTTTAAGGTTGACTGTTGAGAGAGGAAAGACCATGTACAGAGAGATGCTCAGGCAATACCCAGCACTGAGAGCATGGAAATGAAAATGAGGTTGTTTTAGACCCTCCAGCAACTGCCTACAGTTAAGTAATGTCAGGTGATACCAACAGAAACACATGGCCAAGCCCCAGGCAACCTGTGGACTCATGGGGAAGTATAAAACATTGTTGTTTTATGCCATTAGGTTTTGGGGTTATTTGTAGAACAGCAATAAACATCATACAGCAATTGCTATACTTTTCTCTTTTCTGCCTGGTAACTGTAGATGAGATGTGTCTCTCATCTAGGGCAGTTCTTTTATCATACACTGCGGCCTTTCTCTCTTGCTAGACTATGTTAGCAATATAAGGCTATTATCCTCAATACTCTCTTTTCAAGTGGTTCCACTGAATCAGCAGTGAAATACCTCCATCTCCCTGACTAATATTTCCTTCAACCTCATGTCTACCTCCAACGATGGTCCCTTCTTTGATATTGAATTATATGGTGTAGGCCTTATCATTCATCTGCCTGCCATAGTTAATGTTGTGAATGAGAAGAATAATAGCTAACATACATCAAACACGTGCCGTGTGGCAGGCACAATTCTAAATAGTTACATATCTTAAGAACTCAACCCTCACAAGGACCAATTACTACTCGTATTCTACTTTTACAGAGAAGAAAACTGAGATACAATTAAATAGAACAGCTTGCCCTGTTAAAGTAGGAGCAGGTTCAAGTATAGAATCTACATATAGGGTTGGGGATATCCCCTTTTGGCGGGGGAGGGGGATAGAAACAGGGTCTAGCTGTATAGTTCAGGCTGGCCTGGAACTCGGTATGTAGTCCCGGCTGGCCTTGAACTCATGGCAATCCTCCTGCCTCAGCTTTCTGAGTGCCGTTAGTACAGGTGTGCACCACCATGCCTAGCTCAGGACATTCCTTTTAAATCATGCGTGGTCACTCTTCTCTTTACAACTTTCCAATGGTTTCCTATTGTTCTAAAAATAAAATCTAAACCTCTTACTGTGGTCTAAAAGGTCTTGTATGATCTGGACCCTGTCTGCCTTTCTGCCTTTCCTTCCTATGACTTCCCCCTTTGCTCATAACACTCTTGTCACACAAACCTTTCTGTTTCTCCATTCTGGCTGAAAGCCTCTGCCCTCACTATGTGTCTGATGTGCTCAGACCACTCTGCTCCCTCACTTAACTAGGTTCTCCTCCTCAACATTCTGGTCTCAGTTTAAGTACCATTCCTCAGAGAGATCTTGGCCATCTACCAACCTGAAGTAATTGCCCTCTGGTCCCACTTTCTATCACCTTGGCCTGTTCTATTTCTTTTATAATACTTAGAGCTTCTTCCTTTTCTATGTGCTTTCTACCCTCCCTCCCTCATCTCTTCTGACAAAGGAGCTCCTGTATTCTTATATTTCCCTGTCCCTGTGACCACACTTGTTTGGCACAGAATAGGTTTAACCCAGCTAGACCACGCCTTTCCTGTAATTTTTAGAGTTGGAATTGAGAAAGAGTCAGTTTCTAATGACAGACATTGTCTGATATAAAATTCAGCAACTGCTAGTGGTTGTGTTTCCAGAAACTAGTCAACAAGAGCCAATGTGCTCACATGATGATCGGGAGAAAAGTAAGCGATTTTCGAAAGTGTTGTGTATGTTTTTTCATTTGTGTTTTTGGTTGCTTCTAAGATCTAAATTATACTCTGGATGCTCATGGAATTCATTCAGAAACTTTTGCATCAATATTTTCCTTGAAAAATTAAAAGACTACATGAGCCAATTAAACCTCTCCTTTAAAAAAACTGAAAGGCTATTTCTTGTGTCTAACATGGTGCTCACATGTAGATGCTTCGTATGTGTTTTTTGATGATAAAGATGATGAACATGCCCACTGCAGAATGGGAAGTTAGACACTTTCCACTGACAGCGTGCTTTGATACCGAGTGGGAAAAGGGAAGCAAAATTATAGAGACCGGAAGTGATCAAGTGTAAGATCCACTGGGGCTTTTGCATTCATATATCATGAAGCACTAAGTCCAGATGCAAAGAGCACACATTAAGAGGCAAGGTGCAAAATGTTTTAAATGACTGTACCCCACTTTCATTATTAGTAAGGTCCATTTTAACCTTTACAGAAATCAGTCCAACGGAAGACATTCTAATTAAATACAACTATGTCAACTATCTGCTTGGCACCGTAGGGGATACAGGGATGATTAAGGCAGAGACTCGGTCATTACATTTATTAAAGGGCAGACTTTTAAAAGTGCATAAAATGAATAATTAAATTACAAGGTAGCTGTGATGTTTCTGAGTAAGTTACAAATAAAGTGCAATGGTGCCAGGGCCAGGGTGGAGGTTCATAGTCAACAAGAAGCAGGAAAAGCTTCAGGAGCAAATTAGGCATCTGAGCTGTACCTTGGAGGATGGGCAGAGCTGCAAAGGTCAGAGATGGCACGAGGAAGTGTCTCAGCCCAAAGAACAGCACAAAGGTGAATTAGGCATGAAGTACAAAAGCCTGAAGGAGGAGGTCTGGTAATAAAATAATTGAACCACTGTTGGCATCACTATTCACAGAAATTGGGAAGTTCAGGGGTCGGGATGGTATGTTCAGTCTCAGAAATTTTGTTTGATACAGCAGCAGAATATCCTCTCAGGTGGTACAGGAAGCAGTTAAAATATGAGGCTGATTTTTGGTAAGCATGTTAAGACTGGAGATATTAAATTTAGAATGCAAATAAAAGCACATTTTATGCAAAGAAGCCATAAGTATTATTGGGGCATTGTTAGGAAC
Source organism: Hystrix cristata (assembly GCA_004026905.1). Classification (NCBI taxonomy): domain Eukaryota; kingdom Metazoa; phylum Chordata; class Mammalia; order Rodentia; family Hystricidae; genus Hystrix; species Hystrix cristata. Next base: position 36,615 of record PVJO010003915.1, on the reverse strand, counting down.
ACGGACTGGTGACAGTCACAGTGTTACAATATGATGAGAAGTCATTAAGGAATAAAAAAAGAATATCAGTATGATGAAAATCAAGTTGAAATGACAACTTCGTGTCCCTAGTATGTTCAACTTACTTAAATAACAAATCCCAACCTCCATCCTTTGATCTACAGGAAGTCCACTCTCAACACAGATGCTACTCAAATTTTTACAACAGTAATATGTGCCACGAGCCCTTCCTAGCTCACCGCTTTGGGTCTGCAGCCACATCTTATCTTGCATCATTGATTTTCTGGCTGCTGCTTTCCTCTTTCCTCGAAGCACAGACACAGACTCCACTACTGAGAGTAGATAGAAAGCCTGGGGATCACAGTGGGTAAATACCATGTGGAAAAGAAACTTAAAACTGGATACAGTATTAGATGTTATTGCCCCTAATGCATTGGCTTTCCTGTGGGTGGCTGTAGTGGCTATCTCTTCCTTAACTCCCCATCCAGAAACCATGCCACAGGGCATACCTTATACCATTCCACCTTATTGGTCCAGTCTGGGGTTTAAATTCCTAATTTACTCAGCTTCAGGGAGAAAAGCAGCCCTTTGTCTTAGTTCAACGTGAGCTTCCTTTCTTCAACCAAGAGTATGCATAATCAGGACACTCAGTTCCCTTGCAGAATTCTTACCTTCATCTAGATCAAACTACTTAATCGCTGAATAATAGTATATTAGGTAAATACAACTTACTTTAAATCGATAGTGAAGTCACTAATTTATTCCAAGGAAATTTATGTAAGAGAAGGCACTTTTGAGAATTTTTCTGTACAAAACTTTATCATCGGCATTAGCATAATGTCTACATGGATGTTTTTGACATAAAATGTTTATTCACTCATTAAGTTAAAAATGTTTATTAAGCACCACAATCAAGGCATGGATACTAGGTGTTAAAGAAGATGCAAATATGGCTGCCTATAGGAATTTGTAATCTAGTGAGAGTTAGAAAATAAAAGGCAATTTGACTGGTACTACAGGAAAGGTGGGGAGAATAAGTATTATGAAGATTTCAACGTATGAAAGAGCATATACCCCATCAAACTAGGGAGCTTTAGTGGAAATTAACACGTTAGATAAAACATTAAAACTAGAAGTGCAAATAAGAAGGGTAATACAAAATGAGGGAATATCAAGATACTGGGATTGATTCCTGTAGCAGATATATTGTGTATCTTAACATGATTAATATACTAATTTCCATAGATTTAGATCCATGACTGTAATCATAAGTAAAAGTTGGTGTCGTTATAGGATGTTCGTAACGCGTGTCAGTATCTTGACACCATTGTGTATTCTCACTAGGAATAGATTGTAAACCCCAGCAGTACCCCAACTGAGAGTCCGTGAGCTGTTTGCAAATAGCATACAGGTTTTTTAGGATAATGATAGTGCCCTGTAACGTCTAGAGTGCGTAAGTGGTACAAAATGTGACTCTAATACGAACTAACCTCCCTCACATTTCAATCGCTTTGGTTACCTTTACGGCCCAGATCAGACTCTAGCGGCTCTGTCGCTGCGGAGGGGGAAAAAAAAATCCCTAGGTGACTGAAACTCGTCCCCACTTGGACTACCAATCCCATCATGCAACGCTCCCCATTCCCACCGTGCGGGGCGGAGTCGTAGAAGGGGCGGTGGCGGCCGTTGCATTCTGGGCATTGTAGTCCGGGAACCGACCGCCTAGGGAGCCGGTGCACGTGGTGCGTTTGGCGGCAGCTTTGGGCAGCTGCGCCCTCGCGCCCTGCACGTGGTCCCTGGGGTGCGGGCGCCAGCAGGGGCGGCCAGCGTCGGCGGGCGCCGGCCGGAGGAAGGGCCGGGGGCAGCCCGAGGCTTCGCGACGTTTTTGCGACAGCCGCGGCCGTGTTCCGCGAGTGCCCTCCCTCCGCCTCCCTCTGAGGAGGTACCGGTTGTTGTGCGGCGTTGCCTTTCTGTTTGAGTGTATGGGAGAGTGAGTGAGTGAGTGAGTGCGAGCGAGCGTGCGAGAGAGGGTGAAGCGTGAGTGCGCGTGTGAGAGGAGGGAGCCCGCCGCGGCCGCCTCGCCGCTCCCTCCGCAGCGGGAGCGGGGCGCGCGGCCGGAGAGAGCGGCGGAGCCGGCGCCCTGGGAGCCCGCGGGGACGAGGGCAGAGACGCCCGCTCCCCGCCCCCAGCCCGCGTCCCTCGGCCCTCCTTCGCCGCGGGGCGCCTCCCCGTCCCCCCGGCCGGCCTCGGCCGCGCTGCCCTCCTGGATGTCCCCGGCGCTCTCGCGGGGCCTCCTCCTGCTCTTGCCGCATCAGTCGGGCCGGTGCTGCGGCCAGCGGGTGTAGAGCGGGCGGGCTCCCGGGGGCTGCGGCTGCCGGTGCTAACCTGGTCCCCACCCCGGCCGCCCGGCCCCCCGACCCAGCTCCCCGGCCTCGGGGGCTGTGACAATGGACTATGACTTTAAAGTGAAGCTAAGCAGCGAGCGGGAGCGGGTCGAGGACCTGTTTGAATACGAGGGCTGCAAAGTTGGTCGAGGCACTTACGGTCACGTCTACAAAGCCAAGAGGAAAGATGGGTGAGTGTTTGTGTCTGCGGGTGTCCGCCCTGGGCGGCGCTCCCGCGGGCCGAGGCAGGTAGCCGGAGGGAGAGAGGGCCGCGAGGTGCCGGGCTCACACTTCCTCGACGCCTGCAACTGACCCCGCCAGCCAGGTCTGGGGAGGAAGTGGGATCCAAACCCCTAAGAAATCCTGCGTGCTGCGTCTGTGTTCTACAGTGCTGGCGAGAAGGAAGAGGACCCTCTACCACACGGCTGTGTACTTTTCGAGGATTTTAGTCCTGGACTTTAAAAAATTTGTTATAAAACGCCAGTTTAAATGAATTCTTTCATTGGTCCATTTATTATGGTAACCTTTTGGGGATCTCCTCACCTGCCTGTGGAGTGACATGTCAGTTTGGAAGGGAAAGGTATTATCCTTTACCCCACCAGTTTGAGATCGATTTATTATCAGATTTGGATTTTATTTGGTGGAGAAAAGGCAGCAACTAAATGTGGACCTGGAAAGTACCTCATAGTGATCGTCTGCAACATAAACGTAGTAGTTGCTGTTTAGATACCATTAGCCGTGAGTTTTTACACAGAACAATGGGTGTTTGGTGCAAGGTGGGTGGTAGGGGAAAAGGCAAGTGACAAATAGGGGCTATCTTTTTCAGGCCATCTCCCTAACATTTAGCAGCTGCAATTTCTTTGCTTTAAATATTCTCCCCTAGAAATAATTAAAACCTATGAGTGGTAATGCTCCCATTTTAGTTTCTTAACAGGCAAGTGAAGCGTTTTTTCCTTTGTCAGTAGGTGAATGTGTTGTGATGACAAAATAGAACGTAATTCTTAGTTGAGAGAAAATATATTTTATTAACTCCTTGTTTTCTTCTTACACAAATGGATGTTATCTCTTTTGCCTTTTAGAAAATTATTCGAAAGATAATGTTATAGTTTATTATATAATCTTTGGATTTTATTAGGGAAAAAGTGGCTTTCCTTGAGCGTCACTGTTGTTTTGGTTAGCAGCTATTTGATGTTTAAAATAATTACTTTAAAAAAATTAGATAGGGGACACCAAAAAATGAAACCATTCATGAAGCTGAAGTAGTTCCGGGGAGAGGGGCAGCCCATATTTATAAATACTTAAGTGTTCTGGATGTTGGAAAAGGAAGTGTATGTTTAGTCAACATTTTTCATAGATTTACCGAAATATGTTTAAAAAATAATTTTAAATGGATTCTAAGAGAAAGTAGGTCTAGTTAATTTGGATGTATTTCAGTGCTTTTATGCAACAGTAAAGCAGTACAGATATGGGCAAAAGGTAGGGATTTGAAAACTTGATACTGTGTGGGTTCTGCATGTATTTAAAAGTACTTGTTAATGGAATGGATAGTCTGGTGACATTTGAGAAATCAGCGTCTGGAGATACTGCTGACTCTGTTGTTGTCTAATTAGATTTCACATTGAAGTTCTGCTCTGCGATGATGTGTATTTAAAACTTGACCTTGTTCACTTACTATATACTGTAATATTTTTCAAAAGATTTAAACCATCTCCCCATCCGGCCGTATTATGTAACTTGGAGCATATTCATAAAATCCCTAGTTCTATGAGATTAGACATTGTAGTACATTTTGACCAATCTGTCATGTGTTTTATAAAATTCTAGTGACTTTAAATTATACTTAAGCTCTGTGAAAGCCAGTTCTGTTTTCATAAATTACCAATTTAGGTTAATTTAAATATGCAAATTGTTTTAAATTTGATTTTGTTATATTTAAAATGTAGAATATATATTGGCTGGAGGTACTTTTAAATACATTTTATATTTCAATGGTCAGGTTTTTTAGGAGAATAATTCGAGAAGAATTATACGATTTAAAAATAGGTGAGGTGTAGTGCATTTGTTAGTCATTTATGATGGCTACAAAATAACATTGCATTTTGGGAAAAAAAAAACTTTTTATTTGTGATCCTTTTGGTCTTTTTCCAGCAGCCTTTAATGATTCTGTTTGTATGAAGAACTTTTGTGTGTAATGGATCAAATATCAGGAGAATTTTAAAATTACTTAAAACAATTTTTGTTTTCCTGAGGGAATAACTTTTTTTTGATTTGGCTTTTTTATGTCTTCTGGTAAAATACTGCATTATATTTATGAGCTTCTTTTGATCTTATGTCAGTAAAATGTAATTTAATGCATTTTAGTCCTGATAAAAGAAAATTTGTGGCTGTTTAATCTTTTATAATAAGATGATCGAATAATTTGTTTCTAGTATCAATTTACTTTCAAATTATATATTCTGCAACTAAAATTTCATAGTACTCTAGGAATCACAACAGTAACACTTCAAAAAGAATCCTGAGATTTATAGTGAAGTTAAATAATGTAAATAAGTTTTTAGACATATTTGACTATTAAATGAATATTTATAGATGTTGTATCCTTTCAGTTATCCAGTGAGCATAAAATATGAATGATTAGTTAAAGAATTTAGACTAGAGAAATTAGCTTCTTAAATTATTAAGTTTTAGGAAATAAAATAACCTGATAGATCATTTCTTTGACTTAATGAATTTTTAATCCTACCCTGTTGGTATACCACACTTAGGATAAAATCATCATTTTAAGGAACACAGAGAAGGAAGAAACTTTTGGAGGCATGATTATATTTAGGGAAAAAGGGCCTTTTATAGTTGTGTTACTCTCAGTTTTAATAGGGTTAAAATAAATGTGTAACACTGCTAGGAATTAATTTGTTCTCAGTGTCACCATAAATGAGGTAGTGTCCTTTGTGTGCCCAAAGAGTACTCACCGGGAAGCAGGGGTTCATTATCTAAGTCAATTATAGAATTTAGGCAGTCAGATTTTGAAAGAACGGAAATGCATAAGAGGATGAAATTAGCTAGGAATAGAGTTTTATCCAAAACAAAAGATTCTCTATCTCTTATAACTTACTTTCAAAAGACCAAATGTTATATGATGAGGGCTCTGTGTGTGTGTGTGTGTGTGTGTGTGTGTGTGTGTGTGTGCGCGCGTGTTTAGTACCAAACTGTAATGAGAGGTGTACTGGTATGCTGAAAGCTCTATCTAGTTGCAAGAGCTTTAAATTAGGCATTCTAGAGACCTGAGTTTTGAGTTCAAACTCTGCCTTTCATTAATAGTATAACCTTACTTTTAACAAAATTAAGGATAGAGAGTTTCAGTAGATAATTTTTAGGGTCTTTTCTAGTATGATTTGGGAAAGTAAAAATTGTGAACATAAAATGTAATACTTTTGCAGGGTTAGGCAAACTTTAAAACAAAAATTTTCCTTTCGATAATGGTACATTTGTGTATTTTTTAATCTTATGCTTTCACATTGGTTCTCATCAATTGCTGAAAAGAAGTTAGGTCACTCCCAAAGACCCATCAGCTACTTTGCGTGTTTTATGCTGCCTTGACTTTGGCTGGTACCTGCACCCATTCCTGTGAACCATTCCTTTGGTGGCCAGCACAAAGGATTCTTCTGATTCTACTTGCACTGGAACTTTAATTCAGTTTTAATTCTTTAAATATGATCAGAATTTAGTTAGAATCTTTATTTTCCCCAGAGCAATATAATAGAAACAAATCAGCATCCTATTACCCTTTTCCCCCTCAACCCTGGATTTTTATTTAAGTATTTCTTAGGTATCAGAAATGCCAAAGACAGCACGTTACACTTTCTGTCACTTGAGAATTTGTGCAATAAGGAGTGACCCTTATAACCTAAAGTGTGACAGAGAGGGACAGAATATTTATTGTGTACTTTTTCCCCAAGTACCAAGGATTGAACTCAGGGCCTTCTCACTATGCTACATACATCTCCAGCCTCCCTTTTAAAATTTTTATTTTTTATTTTAAGACAGAGTTGTACTGAGTCGCAAAGTTGCCCAGCCTGGGTTTGAATTTGCAATCCTCCTGCCTTGGTCTCCCAGAGTGCTGGGATTAGAGGTGTGTACCATCATGGCTGGTGTTACTTTGCACTTCTTTCTTGCTTGCATTTGAATTTATCTTCTTCTAACTATTTAGAATATTCAGATCCACTGCTTAGACCATTTTGAGTTCATGCTTAGATACCTTCCTTTTTAGTAGCAAGACTGCCAAATTAATTCATTTGGGCTTTGTCTGTGATTTATTACTTTTATTGTGTCTTCTAAATTTGAAGAAATCCATTCATTAATCCATTCAACAGCTATTTATCAGACTCTTCTAGTGCCCAATACTGGTAAGGTATTGGGAAGGCAAGGGTGAATATAGCATTCCAATATTTGAGAATTACAGGTTTTCTTGTAATTCTCAACCTGTAAATTAAACTGTAATAAAACTGTAGCAAAACCTGTAAATAAAACTATAGCAATTTGATAAGCACTGTAATTAAGATGTTAATAGCAATACAGAGAAGGAAGCCCACAATTGCTTAGGATTTTCAGGAAAAGCCTCTCAAAGATGCCAACATTTGATTTTGATTTTAGAATATGGGAACATCTCATCAGAAAGGGGATTCCAAGAGGAATAGGATGAAGAGGGGTATTTTTCATTGCATTTCCTGCAGACCTCTGTGAAGTACATGGATCTGATTTTTCTCCTGCTTTTCCTCTCTCTAGTTAGTATTTTTTTGAGCTCTTGCTGTATGTCTAGTGGTATGTGCATACACTATATATTGCATTGTACCTGCTAGTATGATGAGATTTCTGTTACTCAACAGCGTGTGTACCTGCATCAGTGTACACTGAGCATCTTAATTGTATGTGTGATAGTTTTCCCCTATAAGAATGTGGGCCATATAGTAACAAGCAGCCTCCAAAATCCAAGTGTCTGACTTAAGAATTTCCCTTGTATGTAAAACTGCCATGGCAGAAGTCCATTCTTATGGCGCTGCATGGCAAAAGATTCTGCTTTGGCCTCACCTCTATGAGGAATAGGAAGCCAGCATTTTCTAAATTCCTAAAGTGGACAGCAGGTAGGCGGGGGAAAGAAGTTCTTTCCTAGTTAGAGTTTAGGAAGAAATGGAATTTTTCATAGAGCTATAATAGGTAGAAAGAGGGGAGGTAGGGATAAGGCTTCTGGCACACTGGATTTCAGCTGAGGAAATAGAAATAATAAAAAATTTATAAGTTATTAGGCACCATTTGCAAATTTAACTACTTTGAATATTATTTCTCTGGACAAATTTAAAATTCTGATTTAGAAACATTTAAAATGTGACATATTTGTCAGTTGGGAACTGTATATGCCAAATCAGTGTTGATAAATATATATTATTCCCTGTGGCTGGTTTCATCTTTCTTGTAGTGCATTTTACTGTTGAATCCCATCTTTATTGTCGTTTTACTTTTTTTTTCTTCTTACCTGTTACTAGAGAATGGCTGTCCTACTATCCTCCTTCAGAACTATTTATAAATCCTTTCTTTCACAACATTTTATGTAGGCCTTCCTCATGTCTTTGTTACTTAGAAATTACTGTATCTTTGCCTTTAGCTATCTTTTGTCACCTCAAGGCAGTTCTTGATATTATCAGTAAAAGGTGACTTTCACTTGTTTTTTGACCTTAATACTTGTAAACCCTTTGGTCTCATGATTCTCAGTATTCTTTGATAGAGCTATTGTCAGAAGTCCAAAAAACTAGTCCCTGCCTTTGAGGCAGGACAAATGTTGAAAACTCCCTTTAAAAAATCAGGATGATAGTTACATACCATAAAAATTTTTTAAGAGTTTGATTGATTTTTTTTTCTTTCTTAGTGTATTCACAGAGCTGTGTAGCCATAATCATTGTCCAATTCCAAAACTTTTTATCACTCCATAAAGAAACTCTGTAGCCATTAGCAGTCACTCCACTCCTACCCACCAAGCCCCTGACAACCACTACTTCCTGATTGGATTTTGATATTTCACACAAACGGAATCATACAATATAGATAGCCTTTTGTGTCTGTCTACTTTTACTTAATGTAATTTTTTCAAGGCTCATCCTGTACTAGTATCACATACATTAGTACTTTGTACTCCTCTCCCCTTTTGGGGATGGTGAGCTTTTCCTGTGTTGCCAGGCTGGGCTTGAACTCATGATCCTCCCACTTCAGTTTTCCAAGTAGCTGGGATTATAGGCACACACCCACATGCCTAGATGACTTCATGCCTTTTTTTTTTTTTAAAGGCAGGGTCCTGCTATGTAGTTCAGGCTGGCCTTGGACTCACTGTGTAGTATTACCTTGTATGGATATATTACATTTTTAAAATCTAGTCATCATTTGGACGTTTGAGTTGTTTCTACATTTTTGACCATTATGAATAATGCTGTTATGAATATTTATGTGTGAGTTGTTATTTGTACATTCGTTTTCATTTTTCTTTGGCTTTCCATTGACTCTGATTTAGGACCAAAATCTTTGTTCTTTGTCTACAAGACTTTACTAGCCTTCAAGGTATGATATGCATATGTAGCAATATCCCACAATGAACTACATATATATATATATATAAATAAGATGTATTGTATACATATACTAATACAAAACTTTTAAAAAGACTTTAGTAGCTTGCCTTATTCTAGGACAGTGCTCACACTATAATTTGTTGCCGTGATTCTGAAATAACAGGTTCATACAACTGCTCCTCCTCCGTCATATCAGACCACTCTGACCTTTTTCTCAGGCACTATCCAGTGCTGGAAAAATTTCTCCTCAGATGTAGGTTCTAACAGTTAACCCCAGAAATCCTATTTTATCTAAATATCCAACTCCAGTATTCCCTCTTCACTCATTACTCCACAAAATGTAGTTTGTCCTTCATTGATAGATTATACAACTCCCTCATTGTATATGTGGTTAATGTTTATATGTCCTTTGGGTTTTTCTGGGTTTATGGGTTAGGGAGTATAGGTTTTCTCTAGGGCAGTGATTGTATACCCCTGACTGCTGGCACATGCCAAATGGTGACAGGTATTTCATATAGTTTTTGTTTTTGTGCCTGAAATTCATATTTGAAAGTCTTTCTTCTAATATTGCTGAAATTAATAATTTGAGGCATAGTACAGAAGAGTAAAGGGGGCTGAGGATTTAGCTCAGTGGTTAGAGTGCTTGCTTTGCAAGCACAAGGGCCCAAGTTTGATCCCAGCACCAAAAAAAAAAAAAAAAAAGAAGAAGAAGAAGAAGAGTAGAAATGCTGTGTGGAAACACCGTGAAGCAAAATTTTGTGGGCTTGCTTTATTGACATGCTGAACAGAACTGAACAAAACCAAAGGCAAAGGCAAATTTTGTTGATTGGGTGAATCCAATTGTTTGAAAATTAAGCCAAAAGAAAGAATAAAGTACTTTTTGAAGACTACTTCACAAAATTTTTAAATGAGGATCAAATTTGTATTTCTAAAATGAAGAAAATAAAATTAATCTCTGAACCACAGTTGGCATTTGATTTTGTTTAATCTCCTTGGTTTAAATTACAAGATTGCTACATACTGAAGTTTACTCTTGTTACATGAATAAAGAATTATTTTGGTTAACTACTACTGAGCATAACTAAGTTACTTATCTCTAGTTAAGCTCTTTATATTCCATCACTTTATTGTAGCTCATGGATTCTAACAAATAATCATCCCATGGAGAGGAATTTATATCATGATATAGGCCTGGTTTGGTGTTTCTGTACACCTGAATTTATAGGTTGTCTAGAGAACTAAAGGAATATTGTAAAAAGAAAACATGTCAAGTTGTATTATTACAGATTACATTAAATCACATTTTGGGGAAGATAGGGGATACATACTGAAATATTTTATAGTTCACCATTTTAAGGAAAACCAATTATGTGAAAATTTAAGCATATGTAGAATAGATAAACTTGAATTTTTTTTTAACCTCAGGAAAAAGGTCCTTTTTAAGTAAGCAAGCTCTCTTAGTGCATTATGTGTCTTGGTTTGCAAAAACTGAGTTTAGACGTAATTTACAAGAAAATGTCAAGCATGAAGCAAGGCATACTTGTAATTTGTTTTCTACTGCTGACTTAATGTCACCTGTTCTTTTATATGTAAAATTATGTCACTTATTTGATAACTATTGATTGTATGCCTATTATATGCTAGGTTCTGTGTCACATATAGGTGATTCAGTGTTGAACAACCTTGGTTTAAAATTCTTTAGGGAATTTAGACTTTTGAGGGGCACAGGCAAGTAAACAAGCAATTATAGTATTATAAGAGCTAAAGTACGGAAAATTATAAAATGCCATGGGGGTACCTAATCTGCTCTTGGGGGCTCAAGTATGGTATTTTAGTTGTCACTTGAAGATAATCAGAAGTTACACAAGTGAATGGGCAGTAAGTAAGGAGGGAGTGTGGGGGTCAGGGAGTTACATTGCAGACTAGAGAGGTGGCATCACCTGTGACTCTGGAATTTTTTTTTACATAGGAGGCAGTTGCAATCTGGTTGCAAAGTTAGCAGTAATGTATAGTAAGCACTTTGTAACTTAAATTGTTTCTTTGAGGTAATTTTGAGAGCTTGCATGTTCTTGGGAGTGGGGGGCTAAATCTCTTCCCAGCTATTGAGTAGCATGTACAGAGATTTGAAGAAAAGATGGTATGGCGAAGGAATTGAAAGAATTCTAATTCTAGGTTTTAGGAGTAAGGTGTGATGTAGGAGATTTTATACACACGCACATGGCCAAGCACGGTGGTACATGCTTGTAATCTAATCCCAGGTATTTGAGAGCCTGAGGCAGGAGGATTGAACGTTCAAGGCCAACTTGAGCAATTTAGTGAGACCTAGTTTCAAAGTAAAGATAGAGAAGGAAATGTTTCATGCAGGTGTTTTTTTTTTTTCCTTCCTGAAGGCAGTGGGGACCGTTATCGTTTAAGCATGTAATAAGTTCAGATTTTTCTTCTTAACAGATTGTTTGGCCATACAATCAAAATGGGTATAGGGAACTGTGCTTAGGAGAATGTAATATTAATCTAGATGAGAGATGATGGTGGCTTGAATTAAGGACGTGAGGGAATAAGGCTGAAGAATGGATAGGACTTGTTGATTTATGGGATGTGAGGGATGGAGTGAGTGAGAAGAACCAAGAATAATGCCCAGGTTTGGCCGGGACAGCTGGATATCGCTCTTCACATGGATATCCAAAACAGGAAGAAGAACAAGCTTGAGGGGGGAAGATAATGGAGTTTTGATGTGTTGCTTTTTAGGTTTCTGTTAAACATTTAAGAGATGACAATTAGGTAGAGAGAGGAATTTAATGCTGAAAAGAGGGATCTGGATAAATAGACTTTGGAGTTACCAGATACTTGAAATGGAAACTCTGAGTGGCGAGTGGCAAGGAAGTTGCCTGGAAGAGTGTGTGGAGTGAGTAGAGACCCTGGGGTGGAGTGTAGAGAAAGAAATATCTACTCAGGCCTGGAAAGCCAAGAAGTGAGTCTAGGGAAAGGAAAATAAATAGTGTACAGTGGATTGGTTGTACGTGGCAGCTCAAAGAAATACTAGGATTTTGTAGGTAAAATGAAAGTAACTGCCCAGGAAAGAGTGTGTGTAGGAGTGACAGTGTCCTGTGCTACTCAGAGGGGAAGGAAGATAATGAAGTGTGTTAGGTTAAGTAAAATATTTTTGTTGTTTGTTTTTGTGGTACTGGGGATTGAACCCAGGTCCTCCCGCGTGCTAGACAAGCACTCTACCACTTAGTCCCCAGTCCGTAAGTAAAATATTTTAAACAAGTAAAGTTTCAGCTAAAGACTTTTGGACATTGAAGTTTAAATTATAACATGCTGTGTACAGCTGTGTGTGTGTGTGTTTGTGTGTTTGTGTATGTGGTACTGGGGATTGAATTCAGGATTTTCACACTGAGTTATATCCCCAGAACTTTTTCTTCTTGTGTTTTGTTTTGAGACAGGGTCTTGCTTTATAATTCAGGGTGGCCTTGAACTCTTTGCACCTCAGGCTGTCCTCAAACTAGCGACAGTCCTGTGTCAGCCTCCCAAGTGTTTGGACTATGGACATGCACCACCATGCTTGGCAATCCCCAGACCTTTTAATATTTTTAAATTTTAAGACAGGGTCTTGCTAAGTCTCTTAAATTGCCCAAGTTGGGTTTGAATTTGCGATCCTTCTGTCTCAGTCTCCCAGAGTGCTGGGAGTATAGGCCTGTGCCACCAAACCTTTCTGCTTTGTTGTTTTACCCAAAATATTTTGGTACTTTTGTGGCTAGCTCTATCAGCCCAAGTCATGAAATGAAAAACTCTATTTCCATTTTTGTCTCCACATTGGCAGTGCTGCTAAAGCTAAGCCTGTAGATGCCATTTACTTGGCATCTTTCTTTTTTTTTTATTGCGTGATATTAAAGGTAGTTTTCATTTTGTAAAAAAGAAAATGGTCCTTTTTTTTCTTGTTGTAAAACCAATACATGTTCATGCTAAAAAATTCAAATAGTGCAGAAATATATAGAAAACAAAACCTCCAGCTGTATGATTAGAAGACTGTATCTTTTCTCTCTCCAAATAACAATATATGAGTAGATGAATGAAATTTAGGACTTTTTAATTTAAAAATTTATCTACTTTCTATATCAATAAATATAGTTGTGAATCATTTTTATTGTTACAGAGTATCACATGACATGTATGCATATAAATATGCATTTAGTTAACCAGTTTTCTAGTGATAGACATTTATTTATCTATTATAATTGCAGAGGATGTCAATAAATATGTCTGCAGTTCTCCAGTGAAGTCAAGTCCTTGAAGTATAACTTCATGGTCAAAGGTTATATATTTGTAGCAACTATATTTTTATTATAAAATAAGATTGGATTAATGTACTTTTATGATTAAAAAGTCAAACATTATGCAGGAGTAACCAGGAAAATGTAAGTCCCCCCTTTATGTTGGATTGAGTTGCACTCTTTAGGCATGACCACTGTCCATGGCTTCTTGTGTATGCTTATAGAAGCATCTATATGCAATGGTAGACTTTAAAATTTGCTTTAATACTTTATTCTTTTTAAACAGATAATACCTACACATGGAAAAGTTTTAAATATTCTTTGCATTGCTTTTTCAGTTCATATGGTTTAGAGGTATATATCAGCACATTAATTCATCAGCTCATCATTATTTTCGGAAGATGATGTAGTATACCAGGCCAATTAATGTACATCTAGGTTATTTTCTATGCAATTAAAACAGTATTGCAATAAATTTCCTTCACATCTGTCTTTGTACACAACGTTCTCTGAGGTGGAAGTGGAAGTTCCCAGGCCACCAGAGTTTCTTTTGCGGACATTTACTGTGAGTGATACCACTGGCAAGGAGCAAAGTTTCCATCAGACAAGAAAAGCTCCTTGGACTATATCCACAGGGAGTTTTATCCCTTCCAGCCTCTCTCACGAGTTCCAGGGACTCTGACCACCATGCCCAAGTACAGACTGCTGGTTATAACCTCAGCACAGGAGTGTGAGACTAGTGCAGTGAAGGTCAACTTCCAGGAATAAATCTTAGCAGGCCTGGGTGTCAGGCTCTTTAAAGTCCAATCTGTGACCTCTAGAAGGGTTGCAACAATTATATCAGAAGCCCCAAAATAAAATTTATCTTGAAGGAAGAAATGGGAATAGGTCTAATAGTGACATGTTTGAGTCATGAGGTTAAATACTTTGTAAAGCGAGAATCTTTGGATGATGTTTTGGAAATTTTGTATTGAGTTTTCCCCTCATACTGTCTTATCTATTTTAGTTTACTAGTTGGGATGGAAAAATGTAAGAACTTTGTAGGTATTTAAAATTATAATCATTTCATTATTTTTACATCTAATCCTGTGTTTACTTCCATCAAACTTTTCTTTTCCAACTTAATATGGTGGCAGAAACTTATTTTTATCACAAATGATGGATACTCTTGATGTATTCTACCTTCGTCTGCTTCTACTCAACACTAACTCACAGTGCTCTCACTCTCCTTTTCCTGTTGTTTGGCTTTGACCATTCTCTTATACCTGGTGTAGACCTCTGTACTCCTGATGTTTTTCCTTTCTCTCCCTTTTAAGTTTGCCTTTTCTTTTGATTCTGATTTTGGCTTTGACCTTGTTCCTGTCTCCTTTTTCTTTTGCATTCACCTCTGAGCTTGCCCTTATAGAACAAGAAGCTGGAGCCTCTTCTGCTGGTGGAATTGTTTTGACTTTGCATATTCAGTAGTAATCCTTTATGGTAGTTAAGCAGCAAGTGATTATCCATAAGACATCTCTGATGTGTTTTGTAATTTCTAAAATTTTGAAGAAACTTTTTAAAAAAGCTTTAAGTCCTGCTAACTAAACATATTCTTTTATCATAGATGTAATTCCTAATGTAAGATGAAAAATAGCCCTTACAGTTAGGAAGCTGAAGAAGCACACAAATATTTTATCTTATATCTGAAAATCTGTGCAATGAATTCAATCTATAGTCTACAAATGAATTCATCTCTGCCTGAGAATTTAAACCAGATATCCTGGAGTTTTAAGTCATTGTTGTCTTATTTTAGCTAAGACTAACTGACCTCTGCAGATCGCCTGTAAGTTTGTGGCATGAGCTAGACTAGAAAGTGTGTACATGAAAAACATAAGGAAATCTAAGAGCACATACTTCTTACCTTCATCTGTTCCTCTTCAGGATTTTTTTCTTCCTTTTTTTGATGGGATCGTTCAATTCTAAAAAGGGGAGTAAGCCTGATTCTGTGTGTGTGTGTTGCGTGTGTGTGTGTGTGTGTGTGTGTGTGTGTGTGTTACTAGGGAGCGTAGCCTAGTACTGAGCTACATCCCCAGCCATATTTTTCAGTTGCTGAGTTGCCCAAACTGTGCTCAAACTTGTGATTCTCCTTCCTCAGCTTTATGGAGTGCCAGCATGTGCCACAATGCCCAGCTGAGCCTGATGTTCTTCAGTCCTTGAAGTTTTAATTCTAGCGAAAATATAAGCAAGGATATCAATTTTTAAAAATCTTTTTTTATCATGCAGTCATGACTGTCATGCATTTTAGTATATTCACAGGATTGTACAGCCTTCCTGCAGTCTACTTTTAGAATATTTTTGTTCCTCCCATTAGCAGTCACTCACCATTTCCTCCAATCCCAGGCCTGGACAACCCATAATCTACTTCCTGTCATTGGATTTGCCTATTCTTGACATTTCATTCCTATTTTGAATATTTCATGTAGTCTTTGTTGGCTTCTTTTACTTTTTTTCAAGACTCATCCATGCTGTAGTAAATATATTTTGTTTAATTCATTCGTTAGTTATGAATATTTGCTTCTACGTACTGGTTTTTTTGAATGATGCTGTTATGAACGTTGGTATACAAGTATGAGTCCTTGTTTTCAGTTCCTAGGTATTCATTATACCTACAAGTAGAATTGCTGCATAGTAGAATTGTGTTTAACTTTTTTAGTAACTGCCCAACTATTTTTCACAGCTACTGCACCGTTTTATGTTCCCACTGCTTTCTCTACATCCTTGCCAAAAGTTACTTTTCATTTTTTAGATAATAGGGATTCTTATGGATATTAAATGGTATCTTATTGTGGTTTGTATTTGTGTTTCCCAGTAGTTAATGATGTTGTTGAATGTCTCTTTTTGTGCTTATTGACCATTTGTATACCTTCTTGGTAGAATTTATTACAATCTTTGGTTCATTTTTAAGTTGGGTTATTTGTCTTTTTATTATTGAATTGTAAGGATTTTATATATTCTGGATTAGATCCTTATCAGAGATCTAATTTGCAAGGATGTAGGTTGCCTTTTTATTTATTTGTTGTTGTTTGTGTGGCAAAAAAGTTTCAAGTTTTGTTGTAGTCCAGTGTATCTGTTTTTTCCTTTCGTTAGCTGTGTTTTTGGTGTTGTAGCTAAGAAACTATGGCTTAACCTAAGGTTCTGAAGATTTACTCATTTTTTTTTTCCTAGGAGTTTCATAGTTTTAACTTAGATCTGTGGTTCTTTTTGAGCAGCCTGTGCTCTAGGGGTCCAGCTTCATTCTTTTGCTAATGGATATCCAGTTCTCCCAGCTTCTTTGAAATGTTTGGGCTACTTTGTTAAAAATTAATGTAGACTTTTAAAAAAGTGGACTTAGTATGTATCTGTCCTTAAGCTAGTACTACTATATCATGATTTCTATAGCTTTGTAGTTAGCTTTTAAATTGGGAAGTACAATCCTTCCAACTTCGTTCTTTTTTTTTTTTTTTTTTTTTTTGTGGTGCCAGGGAACTCAGGCCCTTGTGCTTGCAAGGCAAGCACTCTAATCACTGAGCTAAATCCCTAGCCCCCCAACTTCGTTCTTTTTAAAGATTGTTTTGACTTTTCTATTTCTGAAGTCTAAAGCTCTACATCTAATGTTATCTCCGTTTTTCTATGTATGTTTTTTGAATGTATAGTCAAATGTATCATTCTTTTATTGCTTCTACTTTTCTCCATTGTATATCTTTTACTTACATTTCCTTGAATGTATATTTAAATGTATCATTCTTTTGTTGCTTCTATTTTTCTCCATTGTATATCTTTTACTTACATTTCCTTCTAATATTTTCATAGGTTTAAAAATATTTGCAATTAAATTTTTTATTTTATCTTGAATTTAATTGGCATAAATTGTTAGGTAGTGTTGTAACTTTAGTTTTCCTAATCCTTTTAATGCTATTGAGTAACTCACAATTGACTCCACACGGTATTTTTTTAATTACTCTTACTTGTTGTATATAGTTGGTTTTTATTTCTGAATCTTTTCTGCTCCTCCACAGATTGGCTTATTTTTGTGCTACTCCCCTTTTATTTTAAATGTTAGCGATTTATAATATCATTATAAATTACTCTGTTACTTGTTTTTGTAAAAAAAAAATTACAGTTTTTTTTGTCCATTTATTTCAGGTAGACTTGAAAGTCAGCAACTCAGGTGCTAGAAAGTGTTTTGAGATTTGGGTTGACTTGTGTTAAGTTTGTAGTTAGTCTCTAGATTCATGTTTATAGTTTCTCCTTTATTCGACTTTTAAGAATGTTGATAAAACATTCTAGTATTCTTCATATATACCCTACTATTGTTTATTACAAAATGTTATATTTATTTTAATAGTTCTATGCACAGGTTTATGTATCAGTAGAGTAGGTCTTATGCAATATTTGGGATACATTATATCTGTTGTTGTTTTGAAATGCAGATTTATCTGGGCATCCTGTGATGATTTGTAAATCCCTGTTAACCCATCACATATGTCAAATAGTCATTAAACTTTCTGCAGTTCCTGTCTAGGTAGTTTAAAATTTTTATGGCTTTTTAAGTTCACTGTCTTGGATTTTCTAGGTACACATTCATATCATTGGCATATAGTAATAGTTTCATTATTCTTTTCTAGTACTTCAACTTTAGAAAACCTAGTGTCATTGTATTGGCTGTTACTTTTTAATAATTTTAAAAATAACTTTGCCTTTTGCTAGCAATGCCGGAGATATTTTTGCCTTACTTTTGACTTTTAAATGTGAATGTTTCTAGCGTTTGTTAGGTAAAAGCTTATATTTTTAATCTTCTAATATTATTAAATTTGGGAGTTGACACTTTATATATGATGTCTTACTTTTATGAATTTAAACAGCATATTTCATCTCTGTGAGCAATTCAGATTTCACATGTGTAAAATGAGTTTATCTCAGAGTTCTTTTTATAAGATATTAAATGTAAAACAAGTTTTTGAAATCCTGTAGGCCAGATAAATTACTTGTACTTATATTTATTAAATTAGTATCACTTATTCAGTCACTTGTGATACCTTTCTCCAGTACCCAATTATGCTAATTCTTATTTTTCAAGAATTTAAAATGCTTATTATTAGTGGATGATTTTCCTAAATCTGTTTGCAAGTGACTACCTGTAGTTTCTGTAACAATGATGTGGTTGTTTCTCAGAAATCTGTTACTATAAGAAGTCTTATAAAAACAGCACTTTCACAGAGGAAAGAGAACCAGAGTTTTTGTAAGATTTGTAATATAAGCATTTTTTTTTTTTTTGGTGCTGGGGATCAAACTCAGGGCCTTGTGCTTGCAAGGCAAGCACTCTAACCACTGAGCTAAATCCCCAGCCCCCTGTAATATAAGCATTTTTAAAACTGTAATACAAAAATAATTCACCGATCAAAATTAAAAAATATGGAAACCAAATGTTTCCTTCTTTACACATTAGTTCATGCACTCAGAAGATTGCTAGCCTTCCCTATCCCCTTTGTCCTTGACCATGCAGTTTTGCTTGCAGAACTGTTCCCAATTGCCATTAGTAAACAAAAGAATAAAAGAATGCTTGAATAAACAAAATAATTATATTCCAGAAGAACACCCAGACATTCAAATAATGCAATTGCATGTGCCTGTTGATTGCATGCAACTGTTACGTTTCCTATTTATGTTGTACTGATTCTAGTTGGCACTGTAATAATAATGCGTTTGTGTGCTGATTTTTCCCCCCTAATTAATCAGTGATGTTATATCCACATTATGCTATAAAAACTCATCCACTAAGGGTTTAGCTTTTATTTGCTAGTACAGGATGAGTAGTAAGTACTGTAAATATTTGCTGATTGCAAATGGCCAGATGGCCCATTTCAAATATTGAGACTTATTAGTATTGCCCTAGCTTGGTACAGGTATTTAAGTCTGGCCCAGTAAATTCTACATATTGGATAGTGGTCGAAAACAAAGTAGAAAATATAATCCTGTAGTACAAAATCACTTTACTTTTTAGCTTTTGATGTGGTATTACAATATATGAAAGTAAAAACTGCAAGAGATTTGGAAAAAGCCAAACAAAATGATTATAGGAAAGTACTGTAGTATATTAATTAAGAAGGCCTGGGCTTTTCCCCTTGGGAATTAAAAGGATAGATTTTTGAAGTATAGGAAGCTGTAATTATATAAATAATTTGGACTTGTTTTTAAATCTCGTCCTGTGAAGTTGCAACTTCTTCTTTTCCCAATCTTGAAATAGGACACTAGAAGTTTTATAATACTTTATTTTAAAATTGAAACTTAAGTTCTTTGAAAATTTAGATATATTCATGAATGAATATTTAAGTATATTCATAATTACTAAATGGAAATAAGCTATTTTAAGGTTTCATCCTTAGTCTTTGGAATTTTAAATCAAGGGGTGTAAGTATATTCTCTCATGTGGGTGTTGTTTTAGATATCTGCTTTGCTTATCTGTGGAAGAGGGACAAAACTAGTTTGTGACTCCCAGTGTAGAGTTGTGACTAATAACTGGAAATAAAAAGAACGTTTTTGCATACTCTTAGGAAGAACTTTGTAATAAAGTTCTCCAAACATGGAATGGAAGGCAAAGAATTTGCTCTTTTGACAAAAATGGTTTCAAAAGTATTATAAATGATAAATTGATGGTGTCATAGAGGAAACTCAGCTATTGGATGGATGGCTGTTTGGACTCGATGACATGAAGGGTCCTACGAGCACTGAGATTTCAAAATATCAGGAACTATTATTAGAGAACATTAGCCTGAATTGGCTTTAAATCTTGAAAAAACACAAGTTATGCCAAAACCTGGAGATGGCTATTTTGCCTTTAAAAGTTGATGAACCACAAATTCATTTTGTATTCTTTAAGCAATTCTTGAAGAAGTTTTAAAAAATGAAATGGTCATGGAAGATGTATAGACAGAAGGGTATGAACTAGAAAGTAATAGCCCTCCAGTTCTTTGACCATCCTGCTTCCTTCTCTAAGTAGTAATGAGGCCAGGCACAGTGTTGAAAATTGTTCTGAGGTTTTCTGATTTGAATGATTGAGTTGACAGTATCAGTGCTATTAATTGAGAGATAGGGTAAGACTTGGAAGGATAGGAAGCGATGTAGAGCAGCCTCACTGAGTTATCTTATATCATTTGATTGAATTGCTGAGGCCCTAAATTCTATTTGTCCTTGGGTGACATCAAAGATGTTATTACAAGAAGAGTAAGAGCCAACTTGCAGAACTTATTATTGGCCACATTTGGGACAATTTGAGCATCAAAGAGAATATATATCATTTAAAGAATCCATTAGTTCATATTAATGGTAAAAGGGGAAGAGGGAGTTCTTTATTGAAGAATGCCAGTTGATAAATATAGAAAGAGTCAGAATCAGAAAAACAATTTTGTAGCTAAGAGTAATAATCAATGCAAGCACTAGTCATAAATAATAAAGCCATTGAGTGAAAGCTTGTTGAGAAATAAAAACATTCATGTGACACAAAGTATCAGCTCATCTTTTATTTACTAATTGGAAAGGAGAAAATGTACCTTTTAATGGAGAGACCTGGAAGCAAACAGCTTAACAGAATGACCAATTTTAGCCTTATAAATAGTCTGTCGGTTTTGCCTTCTTATGTATTGCAATAAGAAAAGCCACCAGTGTAGTATTCTAGACAAAAATGTTTAATTTTAATCATGAAGGAATAATCAGACCCGTCTAGGCCACTGGTCTAGTCTCTAAGAAAATTAGCATCATGAACAACTTCATGATGGTGGCAGTGGTAGAGTTTAATTTAAAATAAAACTAAAGAGACATAACCAAATTCAATGTTGTGTGTTCCCTGAATTTAATAAAAACCAGTATAAAAGACAAATTTTGAACAGTTGGGGAAATTTGAGTTATGAATTATATATTAGGTGAGTTTATGAGAATGTTATTTTTGAGAGGCCTGTAAATGATATTTTGCTTTTGTATTGCACTGCTATAAATTTCCCTCTTGGGACTGTTTTCATTGTGTCCCATGGGTTCCAGTATGTCGTACTGGCATTATTGTTTGTAGAAACTGTCTAATTTCTTCTTTAATTTCATCTGTGACCCACTGATTATTCAAGAGAGTATTATTTAATTTCCATGTGTTTGTGTAGTTTCTTTTGCCACTGATTTCTAATTCCACTGCACTGTGGTCTGGTAATATGCATGGGATAATTTCAGTTCTTTTGCATTAACTTAAGCATGTTTTATGGGCTAGTACATGGTCTATTTTGGAAGAAGTTTTGTGTGCTGCTGAGAAGAATGTGTACTCTATTGTTGGGTGGGACACGCTGTATATATCTGTTAAGTCCCTTTGTTTGAAGCTTTAGTTCAACTCTGATATTTCCTTGTTGATATTTTTTGCCTAGTTCATCTGTCCCTTTGTGACAGTGGAATATTGCGATCTCTCATTACAATTATGTTGGTGTTCATATGATTTTTTGTGTCTGTTAGTGTTTGTTTTATGAAGTTGGGTGCATTGGTATGTGGTGTGTATAATTGTTAACTCTTCCTGTTGAACTGTTCCCTTAACCAATACAGAGTGAACTTCTTTTCTGGTCAGTCTGGGCTTAAAATCCACTTTGTCTGAAATTAGGATAGCAACTCCTGCTTTTTTCTGGGTTCCCTTTGCATGAAATATTGTTTTCCATTCTTTGGTTTTTAATCTATGAGTACTTTTTGAATTAAATGTATTTCTTGTGTACTGCATGTTGTTGGGTTTTCTTTCTTTCTCCATTCTGCCGGTCTGTGTCTTCTGATTGGGGAATTGAGACCATTCACATTGAGACTTATTACTGAGAGGTGTTGACTTATTCCTGTCATTGCATTATTTTCCTGTTGCTGATTTCCTCATTTTTTCCTGTTTTGGTTAGTTGCTTATCCTGCCGGGTGTATTCTTTTTGACATATTGGCACTGTTGGCTTCATTGTCTCTTTCTAGGCTACTCTTAACATTTTTTTTGTAATGCTGGTGGTTATGAATTTCTTGAGATGGTCCTTGTCATGGAAATACCTCATTTGTCCATCAACCTTAAAGGAAAGTTTTACCAGATACATAAGTCAGAGTTGGAAGTTGTTTTTTTAGGACTTGAAACACTTCACTCCAAGGCCTCCTAGCCTTTACAGTTTGTGTAGAGAAGTGTGCCGTGATTCTCACTAGTTCAATTTTGTGCAGGAAGAGTAAGCCTTCAGTTTCAATTAGATTAGGAGTCTCCAGGCAGAAACAGGTGACATGTTCAGTGTAATGTAGAGGTACACAAGTATTACTTTTTTAGTGCTACTTTGGTTATATTAGAGATTTAATTAAATGAATATTTGGGAGCTGATTTAAGGTCCTGAGCTACCATTTAGAAAATAATCCCTAAGCATTCACTAAAAAAAAAAATCTACATTTAATACTCAACAAGTTATGATATACAGTCACACAGTATTCTTATGCAGTCATTAAAAATTATGCTTTCCACTGGTTGTGGTGGTTGCGCACCTGTTCAGCACTAAAGAAGGCTGAGGTGGGAGAATTACAAGTATGAGTCCCACTTGGGCAACTTAGCAAGACCTTGTCTCAAAATTTAAAAAACAAAAAGGACTGGGATTTTTCACATACATTATTTGTCATCTGAATTTTTTTTTTTTTTTTTTTTTTTTTGGTGCTGGGGATTGAACTCAGGGCCTCATGCTTGGTAGGCAAGCACTTTAACCACTGAGCTAAATCCCCAGCCCCTCATCTGAATTTTTTTATAACCTTGTTTATATATTATGGGTGCAGTAATTTTTCTCCGTGATTTTTTTTGTTTTTTAAATTGACAAGTGAATATTATATATGTTATATATATTTATTTATATAAACATACAGGTATATATTTATGGTGGATGACATGTGTTTTGAAATAGGTGCACTTTGTGAGTTACGTAAGTCACATTTTGTGTGTGGGTGTGTGTGTGTGTGTGTGTGATGAGAACATTAATAATCTACTCTGCTTGTGATTTTCAAGTATACAATGCATCTTGATTAATTATAGTCATTTTGTTCTACAGTAGATCTCTTGAACTTGTTTTTATTGTGTAATGAAATGTTGTGTCCTTTGACCAACATCTCAATTTCCCCCCGCCTAGTAACCACTATTCTGTTCTCTACTTCTGTGAGTTTGACATTTTTAGATTCTTCGTGTAAGAAGGATCATGTGGTATTTGTATTTCACTTAATGCTTTTCACATTTATTCTGTTGTTGCAAATGACAGGTTTTTAAAAACATTTTTTAAGGCTGAATAATGTTCAGTAGTAAGTGATTCATGTAAGTTCATCAAAGACCTTTTAAAGACACATTTAAAGCCCTTGCCTCTTGTCATGATTCTTGCCCACTATCAGAGGGGGGTGTGTGTGTGTGTTTGTGTGTGTGTGTGTGCGCACGCACACCTGCACACAACAGTTTATCCATTCATCAACTGATGGACACGTGGGTTGATGTCATATCGTGGCTGTTGTGAATAATGTGTCCTGAAAATGGGAGCATATTTATCTCTTCAATACACTGATTTTATTTCTTTTGGATTTATACCTAGTATGGAGGTATACTGTATACTATAGTATAATATGTACCATAGATTTGCTCTGAATTACTGGATCATGTAGTACTTCTATTTTTAGTTTTTTGAGGAACTCCTGTATTGTTTTCTGTGATGGTTGTACTATTAGATTCCCACCAACAATGTATGGGAGTTTCCCTTTCTACATTCTTACTTCCATTTGTAATTTTGGTCTTTCTGGTAATAGCGTCCCTAAGTAGGGTAAAATGATACCTCTTTTTTTTTTAAATTTGCACTTCTCTGATGGTTAGTAATAATGAATGTTTTTCACGTGCGTATTGGTCATTTGTGTGTCTTCTTTTGAGAAATGTCCTTTTAGGTCCTTCTCTCATGATTTAGTTGTTTCAAATGTTCTCTTTGGATCATTGGCTCTGTTTCCTCTTAGCTATTTTGGTCTCTTCTTGAAGCTTCTCTTAAATATGGTTATTCTTAGCCGCTTATTAATACATTGACTGAATGATGTATTCGTACTCACTGATCTTTGCTTATCTGGGGATAAAGTAGTGAACAGGCTCCTTTTTAGGGATCACTTAGATTTAGATATCTATAGATCTTTTCTCTTGGGCTTCCTGATAAGATGACCAAGCTAGACATGGTGGTACATGCCTATAATCCTAGCACTCTGATCACCATGAGTTCTTGGCCAGCCTGGACTACGTAGTGACTTCAAGGCCAGCGTGAACTACATAGCGAAGCCCTGTCTCAAAAAACCAAAACCAAAACAAACAAAAAATGACCAGAATATCTTATTAATAAAACAAAGCCTAGTTTATTGTATATAATAAGGGAGTCTTTTGTCTTTTCAGAATCTCAGTAGTGTCTAGGTAGGGGAAGGCAAAGGAGGGATATTTATGAACTTCTGGTATTATTTGGTTTCATGCACATCTTTTCACTGCAGAGGCCCAGTTTGGATACAGCAGAATCTTGTAGGGAAAAGTCTTTTTAAATGTAGCTTTATAGAGTAGCATCTTACATGAACTTAGTTGAATTACTTATTGTCCCGGACAGGGGCTGATGAATAGTCTGTTTTTCAGATAGATGTATTTTGGAGATATTCCTAAATCAAAGCTATTTGCAACTTACTTCCTGTGTAAGAGTTCCTGGAAAAGTAGTCAATACTAAGTAGTGAGGTTATATTAATGTAGATAGTATGTGGTTGTACATGGTTTTGGTTCTCTGCCTCTACCTTCCCTTCCTTTTCAGATAGACATTTCACTATCTAAATGGGTGAATAGATTTCACTCCATCCAAAGAGCCCTCAAAATCACATGTAGGATTATTGGAAAAATTACCTGATTCTGTATTTTGATGTGTCGTCTACATTTTTTTTTTTTTTAGTAACAGTAAAAGCATCAGAGAGATTGAAAGATGATAAGCCCATTTTCACCCTAGTATCTGAGGTAGCTCTTTTCTGAACTATCACCTTCCTATCTGGTTGCATAAGCCTCTTGCACAAAGAGTTTTTTGGGCTCGTTTGCATTGTTTAGTTCCCATGCTATTCCCTAACCCTTAGCCTATAAATCTCTCCCCACTTCTCAGGCCTCTTCAGGCTGGAATTGAGGAAACTTGATGTGAGAAGGAAGCAATTCAGAATCCCTTTTATTGGTTAGGAAATTAGGTTTTCAAATTGTTTCCAAGAGGGCAACTGATGTGTCAGAATGGGCTCTGGGTGATATCCAGAGGGGTTTTAAGTTTACCAAGATTAAAAAAAAATCACCAATAAGTTTCTAAGTAGTATCAATAGACTTCTGTGCTACAAATTTAACATTAATCTTCAGGAGCTGTGTAATAATCTGTTAGAGAGTAACACCTGTAATTGGGATTGTTGAAGAGTATTGTAACATGATGTCACTTATTAGGAATGTTCTGGTGCTGGTTAATGAAATTTGTAATGTCAGTATCAATGGGTAGTTCTGACGCAGAAAAGCATGGGGTTTAGTGTATGTAGTCTGTCTTTCCAGTGATCTACCTCTTCCCACCAGGCTTCACCTCCCAACATGACACCCAGTTATAAACCCATCAGTGGACTCAGTGAACTGATCCAGTATCATACACTCATGGTCACATACCCATGTTCAGGTTTGTGGAAGTGAGAAAAAGCCTCCAAATACATTATATACCTACCATTCTCTAGCCCCTTTGAGAGTTAGGTTACAAAAGGTAGCTCCCATGAAAGACCTACAAGTATTGTTTGGGAGATAGGGACCTCTCTTCAATAAAAGGATTGCAATTTAAAAGTCACTTAAAAAAAAAAGTCACTTAACAGTTGAGTACAGTTACTCAGGAAACAAATTAATTCATTATAAGGAACTGGAACCAAGAGAAGCTGGGTAACTTCCAAAGGGAAATGTGGATAAACCCAGTAGTCAGGCTGATTGTATACTGTAGTCAAATCATGAGTTACTTTTAATCAGATATTGGACTCATGCCAGGGAGTGACTACAGTTGAAAAAACTAGTATTAAGAACATAGGCCTTAGAAGTAACAGCTGAAAAGGAAACCTTAATACCTAAAGAAGAAAGAAGATAGGAAAATAACAGAATAATAGAGATTAATACAGTTAATCTGGACAGTTGCTAATCTTGTTCCATGGATCTTGGTTTGGCAGTTTCTGGTTGAAGCTCTCTCTTTCCAAAGATATTTTGCTTCTGGAAGATTCCTCAGGGTCCTCAGTTTTTGGTTGGGACCATCTTCCAGGATTCAAGGATGATTTAGACTCTTTTGTTTATTTTTTTTTATGTATTTGTTTTAGGCTTTTTAAACTGGGAGACATGAGTCTAAGGAATTTTACTGTCATGGTAGTTATTTATACCAGGATCTTGAAGAAAAGCTGTTTATACCTGTTGATGGTAAGATTGGCTGTATTGGATGTGTCTTAGTTTGGGCTGCTATAACAAAATATTGTACAGCAAGTGGCTTTTAAACAATACAAATTTATTTCTAGTAGTTTTGGATGTTGGAAGTCTGAGATCAAGGTGCCAACATGGTTAAGTTTTCCTGAATGTCTTTGGGGCTATGGACTGCTGACTTCTTGCTGTATTCTCCTATGGTAGCAAGAGACCAGAAGAGTTCTAGGAGGTCTCTTTTATAAGGGATCACTACTTCCATTCGTGAAGGCTTTGCCCTTGTGACCTAAATTATTTCCCCAAAGCTCTACAACTTCATAATGTCACATAGGAGGTTAGGATTTCAACATACAAATTTTGGGGAGTACTATGGTTGTTACCTATGGCGTGTCCCATAGGAGGTCTCCCAAGGAGGAGGTGGGAACCTCAACTCACCCACTGAGTATATTGTTCTGCATTCTTTCTTTCTTAATTTTTTTTTTTCTTTTATGATATTGGGGATTGAACCCAAGGCCTTAGTGCTGAGCTATATCCACAGGTCTTTCTTAAATTTTTGAGACAGGGTCTCACTAAGTCTTTAAGTGGTCCAGGCTGGGCTTGAACCTCACCCTCCAAGAGGAGCTGGGATTACAGGTTGTACCACCAGGTTTTGACTTAATGAGTAGGTTTTTGATTCAGATCATGGAAAAGGAATTTCAAGACAAGGCATAGACAGCTTTATTAGGCAGAGTTAGAAAGTAAAGACAAAAGGGAAAAAGACTCCAACTTGAGTAACTGGAGGGGCTCACTCTTAACGCAGGGGTTTTTAGACTGGCCTCACAAAAGCACAAGGCCAGTGTCTTAGTTACTTTCTCATTGCTGGGACATAATACCTGACACCCGCATCTGTAAGTAAAAAAGATTTTTTTTGGTTTGCAGAGTTTCAGTCCATAGTCAGCTGGCTCCAAGGCAGGGTGGCACTGTAGAGGCGCATGGCAGGGGAGAATTGCTTGTGGCATGGCAGGCAGTGACGCAGAGAGGCATCAAGGGAGGAGGAGGATAAACACACCATTCCAGGCCATGCCCACAGTGACCCCTCTTCCCACCAAGCTTCACCTTCCAACTCACCTCCCAGCATTACACCCGGCTGTAATCCCACCAGTGAACTCACCCAGTATCCATAATCCAGTACCACAAACTCATGATCCAGTCACCTCCCAAAAGCCCCATCTGTGAGCACATGAGGCTTTGGGAGGACATCTAGATACAAACCAAAACAGTTTGTGGGATTCGCTGAGGTAGGTCAGGGTCTGGTTGTTCATGATCTTAGTCCTGGTCCTAGTTTTTTAGCTCTCTCTTATGGTTTGAGACTTATGTCCTTATCATGGCATAATCTGCTAAGCTTTGCTTTTCCTGAAATCTGAAGTGATCACAAGTTTAGGACAAAGGCTAGAAATTTATCACTCCAGGGGGGTCTGGAACTGGTAATTGGATGTCCTTGTAAATCCTGAAAACTGCTTTAATTAGTCTTGTTTTCCTCAGTTTTGAAAGGGAATGAGGTAGGTTAGGTAAATTTAGGGCTAATAAACCTTGTTTTGCTAACTTTTTCTAAATGATTTGCATTTCTATGTGCAGAGCTGAGCAGGGATCTACCTCAGAGTTTCAAGGCAATAAAAAAGATGAGGTTGGGGATTTAGCTCAGTAGTAGAGTGTTTAGAAGGCCCTGGGTTTGATCCCCAGCCTCCTTCCCCCAAAATGACCAAAAAAAAATTGAGTTTATCTCCTTTCTACCTTGCTTTATTTCTTCTGTCATACCTCACTTTAAGTGTGTCCCCACAGTGGTTTATGTATTGAAATTTAACCCCAATTGTGAAGCTTTACAAAGGTGGAAACTCAATCTGAGCAAGGTATTTAGAGGTAGAACCTTTGGGATGTGGTTGGGATTACATATAATAGGGTAGAGCCACCGTGATTGATTACTAGTGACTTTATAAGAAAGAGACCAGAAGACATACCAACTCACTCTTTGTTGTCATGTGATGTCTTGTACTGCCTGGATATTCTGCCAGCAAAAAGACTCTTACCAGCTGCAGTCATTTAAACCTCCAGAAATGTAAGTTGAATCAACCTTGAACTTCCAGACCTTGTCCTGAGTAAGCCACTTTTCTCTATAAGATTAAACAATCTTGTTATAGTGTGGGGAAATGCAGACTTTCAGTCTATAACTGTGCACTCCTGGCAGACAGAATTTGGTCATATCTGCGTGTAATAGTGTGGTGTCTAGCATTGGAGCTAATATTCCTGGGTATATGGCTAGCCAGGTGATGTACTAACTCATATCTGAGGGAATGGTCAAAGCCCAGAAAGAATTGATTTTATTGTCATCGTGCCAGTGGCAATATCTTAGACCACAGAAGTTCTAGATATTTTCTTGTTTCATTTTTATGAAATGACTTCATCAACAAGAAAATTACCAACACTAGTGTCTTTTCAGGGAGTGGAGGAGTAATGTAGATCTTCAAACTTGATCTTTAAAGGGCCAGATAGTAAACATTTTAAAGTTGGTGGGCCTGTGTTGTATATTCCTCTTTTTAAAGCAATCCCTTAAAAATATAAAGACCATTCTTAGCTTAGGAGCAGCACAAAAATGGGCCACATGCTGAATTTGGCCCATATGCCATAGTTTGCTTTCTCATGAAGTATTACAACAGTAAAGATATGTGAGGATAAAGTAATAGGATTTTATATGAGGTAAGCCTCCTTGCTGAACGTGTTCTGTTTTTCAGTGATCAACAAAGATTATACAGCATGAATGACCCTGAAGTTTAAAGAGCTTTGAACCAAGTCAACAGAAGCCTTTTTAGTTTGGCTATTGTTGCTCTGTTAGAAAAGATGGGTTGTCTGTTGCCACTGGATCAAGAGAAACTGTAGCAAGCTTTGATGTCTGATTCCCATGAAGTTAAATCGGACCATGGAAGGCTTGTTCAAATCTGTCATATTAACAGGTAGAAAAGTTTATGATTATTAGGTAGGTTGAGAGTAAAGTTACTGAATTGCTCATTTTAAATTACAAAAGTTCTACTCATTTTTAGGTTCCCAGGGAAGAGATTTAGTTAGTGAGGACTTGGTTAATCCTTCAATAATTCCATCAATTTTAAAAAAGTAGAAACCCACTGCCTGTACTAGTCAATGAGATCTAGGAATTTTCATGGTTGTCTTAGTTATATGCCTCAGGATTATTATTACAGAGTAAATTACTGACCTCTTTAGGATACATCATGGGCTCTAGGCAGTATACTTTAATCAAATTATAACTTCTCTTTTCAAATTTTATGTCTTTTCTGAGTTAAAATAGAGTAGGTTTTAGAGCTTGCCTACTTAATCTTAGACACAGTAAAAGGTCATCTACAAGTTCCATTAGAGCAGCACAGAAAGATTTAAGATTCTTGAGGTATGTACTGGGTTTGTCAGTGGATGGGGTCCTAGGAGTTCACCCAGAGAAGAGACAGGAGCCGCCAGTCAGCTTCCTGCATGGAGTAGGTAGTAGGTTTGCTGACTTCATCACAGAAAAAGAATTTCAGGATGTGTTAATGGTAGACACAGATAGGTTTATTAAACAGAATTAGAAAATAAGGGAGAATGAGAACAAGGACTCCAACTTGGATAACTGGAGGGAGCGCTTTCTGGTGAAGAAGTTTCAGAATGGCCCTCTTACAAGGAAAAGGCGATCAGTTTTATGAGGTACTGAGGTGGACTCTTGTCTGGTTGATCAGTGTCCCAGTCGTGGTTTCATAGCTCCAGAGGAATCTGCATTGCTTTGAAGGGCAGTTAGTTCCCCGAGATGATTGCCCTTGCTTGGGGTGCCTCCATTTCCGTCATGGGATGATCTGCAAGGAGATCTCATCATGGGGTGCTCTGCAAGGTTCTGTTTTTCCCAGACCCTGAAGTGATTGTAGGTTTGGGCATCACGTTGGGGAGAAAGGGGTTGGAACTGGCCATCGAGAAGGCAGGCAATTGAATATCCCTACAGACCCTAAAATTTTCTTTACTGTTACCTTGATGTCCTTGGTCTTGAGGGGGAATAAGATAGACCAGGTAAATTTAGGAGACAGTCTTTAAGTGGTTATCATGCCTGCCTGAAGAGTGGAACAGGGATCTGGCCCAGAGTTTTAACATAATAAAGAAGACCTGAAATAAAGGCAGAGACGTCAAGCTTTCTCCTGTTTTTGGTTACCCACTTGGCACCTGCAGGTCCAATCTCTAAGTCTCTGTTACAGATCTTCCCTTTCTTAGTTTGTTCCTCAGTTTCAGTGGAATTAGGATGCTGGCTCCTCTGGCTTTGTAAGTGTTCTATCCAGGTAAAAAAATCAGCATTGAGAAAAGAATAAACTGAGTCTTTAGTTTCCGAAATGGTTGGTCATAAGCCTAGTGAGTCAAGGCTGTGGAGCCTTTTATAAGGCCTAAGAACTGTGGTTTTCCTTGTCTCCTTTCTACTTGTCTTTATTTCTCCTTTCCTGCATCAGGTCGAGGACTTGTTGAAAAATTGGGGCATTACGTCTCTTGATGAATTGTTGATTTCCTAAGAGAAATGGAAATTGATTATTTTCATCTAAAGAGACACTAAAGGAAGATGTGAAATACCTGTCCAAGGGGAGACAGAGAGAGAGAGAGAGAGAGAGAGAGAGAGAGAGAGATGCATAGTCTGTTTATGGCCTGGAGATCCTGAGTAAATCTATATCCTTTTCTATGGGAGTATTTCTAAGATTTATATGAGGTAAATTTGTCCTTTTTAGATTTTCATCTAATGGTTTTAGTCCTTTAGCTTCTGCTTTTAGAGAATATTGCCCAAGGCTGGATCGATACCTAAGATGGGTCAATCTGAGCCTTGGTGGGCTCAGCCTCTACAGGAGTGAAGTATGTGGCCTAAGGGGGTGATGAAGATGAAATAATATTTGGTTTGGTGTTTGGTTCAGTAGGGTAGTGGGGGTGGGGTAGGGAGAGAGTGGTGGGAGAGGGAGGGAGGTAGGGAGACAAGAGAGATCGATTGATACCTGGTATCCCAAACAAGGAATTGGACATGGCACACAGAAGAGACAGTGAAATGTACATTTATTGAAGGCAGAAAGAGGTACACTCTGGAGAGTGAGAGCAGGCCAGTGAAAAGGCTCACAGTGGCCCCCAGGATAAGAGGAAAGGAATCTTTTATTTTTGGTCAAGAGCTTGAATATGGTTGAATATAGGAGACCTTGGGGATTTTAAGGGCTGTAAAAGGCAAAAAAATTCTTTTGAGATACCAGGGATTGAATTCAAAGTGTTTGCACTTGAGCTGCACCCCCATACACGCACACTTCATTTCATTTCATTTTTCTTTTTCATATAGGGTCTTGCCAGTTACCTGGGCTGGGTCCAAACCTGGGATTCTCCTGCTTAACCTTTTAGAGAGCAAAACATTTAAACTATTAATTTCTTCTGCACAGTACTCCTAGATTTCTCCTCCTTAAATTACCTGGTGTAGTATCACAAAGGAGGAAAGAATATTACTCTGGTAAAGGCCTGAGGGTGAGAATAGTTGTGGACTCCACTGGAGAGGTCCTGTAATAGTGGTAGGAAATAAGATTGATATTATAACATCAGCATCAGTACAGATTTTGCAAGGTTGTTAGTGTTTTGAGAAATGTCTTGGTGAGTTTAAGGATAAAATGGTATATTCCTCATCATGTCACCTTCAAAACCCACAATTTTTTTCTTTCAATTTCTTAGCTGACAGTAACAACTTGTTTTTCTAATGTTCTTTTTTTTTGTTGTTTTGTGTGTGTGTGTGTGTGTGTGTGTGTGTGTGTGTGTGTGTGTGTGTGCTGGGGATCGAACTCAGGGCCTGGTGCTTGCAAAGCAAGCACTCTAACCACTGAGCTAAATCCCCAGCCCTTGTTCTTTTCTTTTTGAGACAAGGTCTTGCTGTGTAGTTCGGGCTAGCCTTGAACTCAGTATTACAGGTGTGTGTCACCATACCTGGCTACTTCTAATTCTTTCTGATTCCTTGTATTTTAGTTGTGTCTCTTGCACATAGTATATAAATTAGATTTTTATTTTATTTATTTATATATTTATTCTTTTTTTTTTTTCGGTGCTGGGGATCGAACTTGGGGCCTTGTGCTTGTGAGGCAAGCACTCCACTGAGCTAAATTTCCAGCCATAAATTAGATTTTTAAAATCAAGCCTAACAAGAATGTAGTTGATTTATATTTATTGTACGTGATTGATTTTATGTATATCTTTCATACTTCTGGTTAATCTCTCCAGCTTTGTGTTTCCTTTGAGTGTTATTGTTCTGTATTTCCATTTTCCTTTCTATATTAACTTGGAAGTTCCACACTCTTGTTATTTTTGCAGTGATTATTCTAGAGATTAAAATACGTATTTTTGACTTACCAATGTCTAATATTAAATTAATTAAAACACCCTGTTTCTAAACAATACAAGAATATTAGAATGCTTCAACTCAGTCCTTCATCTCTAACTTAATGTGGCAATTATATTTTAATTCTGTTTATATCTTAGAAGATATTATCACTATTACATTTATTTAGAATGACCATCACCTTTATAGTTTCTTATTTATTCCTGTATTCTCATGTTTTTCCTTGGCATTATTTTAGTCCAGAAGAACATTCTTTAGTTTTTTGTTTAGTGTAGAACTGTTGGCAGTTCCCTGATTTAGATGATCAGAAAATGTCTTTATTTTGCCTTCAGTCTGGAAGGATATTTCACTGCATGAAGAATTGTAGGTTAGCATTTGCTTTCTTGCAGTAGTTTAAAGATGTTTTTATTCTTATGATTTCTACTGTTTTCATCAAGAAATCAACTGTCAGTCTAACTGTTCCTTTGCAAGCAATGTGTCTTTTCCCATCAGCTTCTTTTGATGTTTTCTTTTTGTCTTTTTTAAGCAGTTTTTTTCCCCCTGTCCATGTATGGCCATGGACTTTAAGCAATTTTTCTAAATCCCCAAGTGTGATTTTCTTTTTTACTTAATGCTGTTGTGATTTATAATGCTGAAGAATCTGTAATTTTCTGTCATTAGTTTTAGAAAATTTTCAGCCATTGTCTCTTTAAATATTATTTGTCCCCTTTCATTCTTGTCTGTCTTCTCTCTGTAGAGTTGTTACATTAGCACTTCTCATCCTTACTCTCTATTGTCTCTGTTACCCTCTTATGATTTTTGTCATTTTGTCACTTCATTCTTATTTTCCTC
This sequence comes from Hystrix cristata, assembly GCA_004026905.1. Classification (NCBI taxonomy): domain Eukaryota; kingdom Metazoa; phylum Chordata; class Mammalia; order Rodentia; family Hystricidae; genus Hystrix; species Hystrix cristata. Next base: position 2,650 of record PVJO010003915.1, on the reverse strand, counting down.
TGATTTCTTCTAGTTCATTAATCATCCTTTCTATTGTACTGCTTCTGCTTTTAAGCCCATGAATTGTTTTGTTAAATAGCTATTGTGTTTTTCACTTTGAGAATTACTCTCAAAAATCTGTGCTGAACTTTGTTAGGATTGTCTTTTATCACCTTGAATATTGTATGCCTATTTAAGAGCTTGCATAGACTATCTGGAGCCCACGTGAGTCTATTTGTGGTTTCTGCTAGCTCTCTTTCTTCCTAGTACGCCTGGTTATTTTACATTTTAAGCACCGGGTTTGAAATTTTTCTTGAGGAATAATTTGCTACCTCAGAAATTGTATCTTCCATCATTGAGCACTTTTGTTTGGTGTCTGAAAGAGACAGCACTCTAGGACATTAATCTGTTATCAGGGCTTGATTTTTGAAGCTGAGTTGCAATCCCCAAGAGAGTTAGTATACTTGTTCATATTACTGCAGAGTACAACTCTTTAGGGTCTCAGCCAGAAGTGAGTGGGCATTTTCCAGCACCTTTTTCCTACTCCCTCTGTGCCTTTAGTGCTCCCTGGACCTTTAGTGCTGAGCCCTATGAGGCTATTGTCATTAATTAGCTCCTCAGTTCTCTTATTAATCCTGAGTTAATTATTATTTTTGTTAATTATTATTTTGTTATTTACTTTTTGTAACATATAAGTTTATTACAATTTTCTTTATAGTCAAATGGTGATAGTCTATTTTTTTAGTGTATTAAAAATAATTGGAATCTTTTTTTCTTCTTCTAATGAATTGTTTTGCAGAAAAGCAAAGGTGATAAAAAGAGAATTTGTTCAGAATGAGGCAGAGCCAGTCTTTAATTCTTCCCTACTTGCCTCCCTTTGCCCCTTGCTCTTGGGGGATCTCAGTGAAATTTTAGGACTCTATGATAGTTTGAAAAATTTGTCATGGGGGTTGGAGATTTAGCTCTGTGGTAGAGTGCTTGCCTAGTAAGAGCAGGGCCCTAAGTTTGATCCCCAACACTCCCCCCCTCAGCTGTCTTGTCTAACCAAAAGCTCGCAAACATATATGAGGCATATAAAAAGATAAAATAAAAATCAAACTCAGCACCTTTATCTTCTACTTAAGGAATAAAGCAGAAAATTAAAACTCGAGTTACCTTTCTGTGGTAGGGAAGATAATGCTCACCTCCTCGTGATGTCCATGTCCTGATCCTGAAACTTTTGAATAGGGCAGATGCAATTAAGGTGACTGCAAAGTAGAAACATTGTTTGACTTCTGGGTGGACCCAACATAACCACAAGGGTTTTTTTTTTTTTTTTTAAACCAAGAACGTGTATTGGTACATTTTACATATAATGATTACATTAATCACATTTATTTTGTACCTGTATATGATGCATCTTGGTTCTCCCCCTGCTTCCCCACCCCTCCCCTCTATTCCCTCCCTCCCTATTTACAGCAGGTTTATTCATAATTTTCCATATTTTCCCTTTCCCTTTTCTTTCCTTTGTTGCCTTTCTGCTTTTCCTCTTCTTTCTTTCTAGTACTCCTCTCCTTTGTATATTATCTTCCTTTTATATAATATCTATTAAACCTCTTTGTCCTTATTTACAGTTATGGTTTCTCATATCAGAGAGACAATTCGATGTGTACTCACGAGTATCTGATTTATTTCACTTAAAAGTATGTTCTCAAGGAACATCCATTTACATACGAATGACTCTAGTTTATCCTTTTTATGGCTGTGCAGTACTCCATTGTGTAGCAAAACCACATTTTCTTTAGCCATTCATTGGTTGTTGGACATTTAGGTTGTTTCCAAGACTTAGCTATTACAAATTGTGTCGCTATGAACATGGTTGTGCATACGTCCCTATGGTATGACGATTTTAATTCTTCTGGGAAGATCCCCAGTAGAGGAATAGCTGGGTCAAATGGAACCTCCAGTTGTAGTTTTTTGAGGAATCTCCATATTGATTTCCACAGTGGTTGGACCAGTCTACATTCCCACCAACAGTGGAGGAGGGTTCCTTTTTTCCCACAGCCCCTCCAGCATTTGTTATTGGTTGATTTTTCCATATACGCGGTTCTTTCTGGAGTGAGGTGGAATCTTAACGTTGTTTTGATTTGAATCTCTCGATGACTAGTGATGTTGAACATTTTTTCATATATTTATTTGCCATTTTTATTTCTTCGTCTGAGAAATGTTTATTCATTTCAGTTGCCCATTTTTGGATTGGGTCTTTAAATTTGAGAGGTTTAATTTTTTTGAGTTCTTTGTATATTCTAGATGTTAGACCTTTGTCCGAAGGACAGCTAGCAAAAATCTTTTCCCAGTCTGGGTTTTTGCCCTGCTCTGTTGGTGATTTCTTTTGCTGTGCAAAAGCTTCTTAATAGCATGTGGTCCCAAGCACTGATTCTTTGTATTGTTTCCTGTGCAGTCTGGGTTCTGTTCATAAATTTTTTTCCTACCCCTATGTCTTCGAGGGTTCTTCCTATTCTATTCTCCAGTAAATTTAATGTTTCTGTTTTAATGTTTAGATCTTTAATCCACTTTGATTTGAGTTTAGTACATGGTGAGAGACATGTATCTAGTTTTAATTTTCGACTTGTGGTTAGCCAATTTTTCCAGCACCATTTGTTAAATAGGCTATCCTTCTTCCAATGAGGGT